>VCRD01002267.1:64473-90079 GCA_006783055.1 Trinorchestia longiramus | reverse complement strand
AGACCATATGTTACTCGTACAGTGAGGCACACTCTAGCTGTCGTGTAAGCTAGATTGAACTGGGTAGAATTAGGTGTAAGACTACATTTTTCGTTGTATTTCTCCTCCAATTTTTTTTTCATGGAGCACATCACCTCCTTCATGTGTTTCAGTCTGGACTATTGGATGATTTTGGCTAAGCAGCTACTTCTTCACTGCGTCGGTGTTTTTTCCTTTCCACGTGTGACTAGCGGCCACAACTGCTGTAATAGTTCAACTTTGCGTTACTGATTTACTTATTCAACTTATCAACAATTTTTGAGGAAGGGTAGACTTTTAAACCTATTAATGGTACTCCGCTGTCCATGTGAGTTATGACTCGCCGACGTTTTTGTACTCAACGCGTGCACGATTAAAACAAGAATTAGAAATAGCTTAGTTTCCTCAGCATAAAATAGACGCTGCTACTACGATGTTCATTCATTGTACGTGTGTTGTGTATTTCTGATACTGGTGGTACTGAGGTGTGTAGATTAGCTGGGGTTGAATGGTTTTGGCTTATTATTATTTAATAACTTTTCTAAGTATTCAGCTCCCGAAAGGAAGTAAGATTCTTTCAGTGTGTACGTTTAGTTGTAAACTTGCAGCTGCAACAGCGTTCTTCTCATACCTGGTGCTGCTGTGAAAAATAAGAGCAATTTTGCATAGTCGATTAAGTTGATGTTGAAGGTAAGATTTTACGTAGTTGAATAGGTAGGATTCCCTAGCTCTCGTAGGTATGATATATGGTAATAGTGCTTGCCATCAAACTGGAATTATTGTTCCGCAGTGGCATCACTGTCTACCTGTAGCAGAGTCGGGAGCACTTTCAGCAGCAGTCTATTATGTATAAAGTTTTGATATGGATGATGCTGCTTTTCTCTTTCTTACTGATGAAAATGGCTAATATTTCAATTTGCTGCATGAGCGTTCTCGTTTCCGTTTCTTTTTCGTGATATCTCAATTTTTTGTCTTTTCTGAATGCGTACGTTGCAACTAACAGCGGCTGTAGCGGACTGTGCCAACATGGATACTAAATTGTACGCCCTAGTGTGGAACGTGAATGAGCGTCATCAGTTTCACTGTAAAGATTGTCCAATTTGTTGTAAACTGCGGTTTAATGATGAAGTCGCTACCGAGTCACAACGGGCAATATTTTTTATCCGTAACTTACATCATGCTGTAACTCGTATTCAAGGCTTCAAACAAATTAGTTTACCCAATTCTTGTTGACTTCAATGGGACACACAATGAGCTGCATGGCAGTCTGAACGAGCGGTGGATGCTAAATGCTTCTATTCACGTGGTAGCATGTGCATCGGTGATGAGTGTCATTCGCAATTCAGATAGAAAAAAGGTAATCTTAGCGTTAGGTAAGGTAAGGTCATATGATTCAACCTAGGCTGCTTCACAAAAAACACCTCGTCGCCGGTGTTGTTTTCATTACGTTTTAGTTACTTTTTCCCTGGGTGAACTTTTTTGCTTGCTTTGCATACGCTGATCCCACTTTAGTGTGATAACTCTGTGACTGACATGTGAGCTTGTGTGTCCACCTGGATTTGATATTCACGGTGCTCCAGTGAGGCAGTTTAGGCTTCCAGTATTACAGTTTGTTCGCGACTAGAGCTGTTGTCTACCCATTGTACGCGAGCTTCGTATTTCCTTGGTACTAAAGTATTCCATTGCATAGGGATGCACAGTTAGAACAGAAATATAGATTTTTGTTCTGTCTTGCCACTGTGACGAATCTCGATCACTGCACACGAAACTAGAAAATTGTATTTCCACTACCAGATCTGTCTGTGTCGAAAGACCTTGAGTTTTTTCGAGTTATTAGTACCTTTTTTATCGAGCAAGTTTTTTAGATCTTTTCCATGCCGTTCGCTGACGATCATTCAGAGCACTTATTTGACCTCGAGTTTGAATTTTCATGTTGAATGCTATTTGTTGCCTCCCTATTTTCCATGTAATGGAGATATTGCGTTTTTTGCGCATCTGACTTGCAGTTGACGGAGGTTGTCAATTGGCTTCCTAAGAAACTGATCTTCGGTCTCTACCAGAAAGTGCTTGTCCAAATTAAATCAATTTTACGTTAACCGAAAGAGAATAAAATAAGTTAGGGAACTAGAATTAAAGGTCAACTGAACTAGAATTAAAGGTCAACTGATCGTGGGAAATGAAAAAATTAAAACTAGAATCGAAGCTCAACTGACCTTGCTGATTGAAATGGTCGAAAACTAGAATTAAAGGTAAACAAACCATACGAATTGAATTGATTTAGGACTAAAATCGAAAGTCAACTGACAATGGGAAATCTTGTGTCACGTAACTGTACTCAACAATTTGCATTTGTGAAAGTTTACCGTCTTTTGAAGCACTGCATGTACTGTTGATGTTAGAACGTCGCGGTGTGAACAGAACATTCGATTGAAATATGTCACTAAGAGGAGACTTGAAGCATCTAATTCTCTTACTGCTGTTTCACATGATAAACACTGTGTTCTGCAACTTCGGTTCACGAGAGGATTAAGGCTGGAAGTTAAGATCCACTTCTATGGTAGAACACGTGCTCAATATTGTGGTTACATTGACGTATTGCGTGACTACACATATCGTCAAAACTATGCATGAAAGGAATTACGACGTCTTGTGTTAGATTTGATCTTGAAGCTTTAAAGAAGCTACAAATTTGGTTGTGATGCAATTAGTCATGAACCCATTGACCTCAAAATTGGATAAATAAAACGCAATTTCTCAAAGATGCATTCCTCCAAAATTAGATGACAGCTTCTTGATACCGTACGTTACTGCTGAAATCTATTTTATTGTGGCTGCAGTGATTAAACCAGGAATATAATATTAAGCGGGTTTTCCCACGACTTTACTACATCTAATGCTTGCATTCTGTAATAGAATATCAGAAAATTTCTAGATTTCGCCGCTTCATGTGTAAATTTAATTCTTAATGATAATTACTTTGTGTCTAATATTAGTGGAACCGTGTCAAATTTATGAAACCCTGGACCAAACTATTGAACTGCGTACTAGGTAATTATTTCTAGAACAAAGGAGCTATTTATACAATGACTCTATTCTTAAGCATCTTTCTTCTCAGCTCCATATAAATATATCAGCTACTAGCAAAACAGATACGTCGTTTAGTTTATTTCGTTAAATGTACTCAATACTCCTGGCAAACTATTTCATGTGAGCCGTTTTACCTCAGGTGTGTTTGACTGCTGACCTGTCATAATTATAGTAATCTCTTGTGTAATAGGATCACATTGAAGATGCTTACTTCACCAGTACTGTGCATATTGTGACTTAAAGCATCTACTTCTGAATCTGTGCGACGTTTCAGTTGAATGAAGTTGTCTTTTTCCATACTTCGAGTTTACTCAGTAAACTCCTTCCATTTCCTGTACAGATTGAGTTTGCTGAGCCTATCCCATCTAAATTCCCTCTTATGAGTGTATGTAATGTTACAAATAGGCGTTCTCAACTCATCGCCGTATTAACGGCGTTTTGTACACGAGGTTCAAATGCAACTTTGATGCTCGAGTCGGTTAAGCCTGAACTTTTCTTTTGTTCCTTAAAACATCGCGTTTCTAGTGATCATCACTGTTATTTGGCATCCAAGACGTCTGTCTTCACCTCTAAATGCATTCTAGTTGCAATTTTTTTTAATTTTTTTATTCAGGCTCAAGATTTTCACCTAACTCTGACTGTGAAAGTACACTATCAGAACACTCAATTTATTTTCAATAGCGTCAGCAAACTAATTTTCGCAGTTGCCTCGCTCAGCATTAACACTTTGACTGCGATTCCAAAATTAGTCCGTACGAATAACACAGTACGTGTACATATATGGCGCACATCACGGCCAAAGTGTTAAATACAATATTCAGATTATTTTTTTCATGTGTGACTTTTTTCACGTGTCCATGTGTGAAATTACACAAGTTTCAATGAGATTATCAATGGATTTTTGTTTCATGTACTGTAGATCTTGTTGAATATGAGCAGAGGTTCGATACGTTGAAACTTATGTTTTCGATTTTTCTTCTCCATTTCGATCCTAAGAAGTTAGTGCTGTGATGTGGAGCGCTGTCTTGCGTGAGTAACAAATTTAGAACGCGTCCGGTTAGTGTTACATCTTCGAATATTTCTCCGGAGGTACATATTGGTCTTAAGATATTTAGTTTTTTTCATCCACTCAATGGCTGCTCTCAAAGAGAAACAGCTTCTCTGTAGCATTTTACGAATCGTGTCTGTTTACCTCAATATAATATAATGGGTGGAGTGTGTGTGCTTCGAATATAATGCATTACCAGCGGTGGCACGTCTTGGTATTACGAGGTATCTTGAAGCTGAATTATGGTTCTAACAGGATGCACTCATGGCTGGGATAGAGAGCTTTCTACTGTGTCCATTTAAGGACAGAAGCGTATTTTAGTTCCAGCCACTCGAGGACGAGTTACTTTCAAAACGCTTCATTTTTTTCGTAGACTTTAAAACTTCGTAAGGGATTTTCTAATATTGGAGTGTAAGGTGAATGAGAACCGTTATTCGCCCAACCAGTCTGTAAATGACCCTGTGTTACGCATTAAATAAATAATGGCAATACAGAAAAGCAGTTTGATTTTCGGCTCATGAACTTGTGTGGCGAGGGCTTTTGATTTAAACCAAAGCAATTTTGTGACCTAGAAATAGTTGTCTTGGGTAGCGTTAATTTAAGTTCCTACTTCGTCGATTATTTTCCTTACCATGCTTGTGTCCTAGAGACTCAAAATAAAATGTTTTGTCATAAAGAATAACTCTTGTGAATATATCTGGTTTAAGTACTTTTTTCAGTCACGTAGATCTCTTGTCATGTACCTGTGTACAATTCTGAGCGAGTGTTGCATGCATGATTCAAATGTTATTCATATGACTTGTGAAGATAAATAATACGAAGACGTGGTCTGTCTTCCGTATCTATTATTCCGTTCTACATACTAATGCATGATGAGAGAACCTTTTTTTCGAAAAATGTTCCGTTGTGACTAATATAGCAATGATATTCGAAATATGCGCTCGGCGGTAATGGTGTTTTTATGGTATAGAAGATCCCTATCCGTTAAGGAAGAGGAGTCGTGAACAATCTAGACGGCCTGACTTGGAGTGTATAAAATCGAGAGCTGTAATTACTGCCGTGGGGCTCAACGTTTCTTTGTAGGCTCGGTACAAACCAATACAAACAAGACTCCCATATCTAATTTTAGCTTACACTTAACAGTTTAATAAAATAGAGTTTTGGATTCCATGTGTAATATGTAGATCATATTTAGCCGCAAAAATTGAGCAAGAGTCTAAATCTATGTGAATTGTTTTTTTATAAGAATGAGCAAGCACACGATTTACATTGTGACTACTAAGTAATGAGTTACGTATTGAGCTGCACTTGAGCACGCTTCCAGTCGCAATCACTACTGTACAAGCAACTAACTGTGATCCAAAAACTCTACTGAAAACACGGTCGGTTATTCGATCAATAAAAGTAGTAGTGTGGTAACACTACGCCAGTTGCTTGTCAAGATATGAAAAAAATTGATTTAAGCTGCGTTCAAGTAAAGACAACATTCAACAAATGAAAAATAACCATTATCACATACTATACCGTCACATTTTATTTCTTACATCTAAGCTTGTAACCGAAGTTGACTTCACACGCGTTCTAAATGTGAAGCTCTTTTTTGCATCGTCATTGTTAGAGCAACTCGTTGGATGCAACTTGTTTCTATTGGCGACCCTGACCTCTCGTACATGATTTAACACGATTTATAGCGCCCGAGTCATTTTCAGAGTGACTAAGAAGTCCAGTTCGATGTTGGTTTAACACATTCAGTAAAACGGGTCTGTTTCCAAAACATGCGCAGAGAAAAATGTAATTTTGATTACAGATTCATCATACAATGCCTTCTTAATACCGAGTTTACAGTTGATTAAAATGATGTTATTAAATGACTTTTTTTAACTGGTATGATTAGGTATCAACGGCAAACAACAATTGTTATATTCCATAAGTTTAGTTATCGACAAATAAATTTTTGAATAGCTCTGTCGTATAAACAATCTACGCTTCGGAAATGACACAAAATTGGTTACGCTGATATGGCTATTTTCGAATGTAATCTCTATTACAAAGGTATATGCCATTTTTGTTTCATACTATTTATCGTGCGCACTTTTTGGAAATTTTATATTCAATGCATTATCAGTCAAGTGAACTGCTCAAATCTATTTATAATGAAAATCTATTTAAATTTTAGTGGAAAGACCTGACAAAAGTCATTCATCCAAAGTATAATATAAAAGGATTTAATCAATTATTTCTGGAACACCAAATAATGTTGCACTCATCACCCATTGTTCAACCAGAATATTGTTCTAAGTCTATAAGTTTCAATCATTTATACAATATTAATATTGAAATCTATTCTGTTAAATCGTGTAATTTTGTATTTTAGGATAACACATCGTATGAAATGGCAATTACCTTCACGCAACATAACCTTAACCATAGTAACCCAGCAAACGGGTCTGACGAAGTCATTTGAATGTTTGACAGTAGGGTTGCGTATACGTACGATACAGCGTACGAGTTTTAACAATGGTGCTGCTGTAAAATACAGTTTAGGTTATATTTTGTATTGCGTCTCCGAGCGATATGTTTATTGGAAACATGAAGACTGATAATTTATGTTTTCTAATTTTACTTTTCCATAGAGCTTATAGCTACCTGTTAACGTGTTTTTTTGGGAAAAGAAATTGACACCAATTAGTTACTAATATGGATGCATGCAAATGTACTCGATGTACTTTAATAGTGGATTTTATGTATTTTTCAGCATGGAATTCTCAGTTTACTTTGTAACTTTATTTGCTAAAGTAATTAGTTGGAGTATGTGGGCAAGTAAACTTAACTTGTATCTTTTTGATTTAATTGGAATAATTTTTTTTAATTAGTTTGTCTATAATAATGTACTTAGTAAATAATCAGATAGTAATTGAATATTTAAGGTGAAAGTAATTTATTGCATTATTATATCTGAATTACTCAACAGAATATAAATTCATGTACTTGCTCTTGGTTTGAGTGTTCACCTTGACATAGAAGTCTGATAAATCCTCATCCCATGTAATAGACTTGTTTTAAAGAGTTGATGCAGTGTGTTTGCCTTCTATTTAACTAATAACTTAAAATTTAACTAAAGATAAGTTGAAATATGTTTCATGTGGCATTCATCACCAGGTTCCTATTCTGTTTGTGTTGGCATTTGTTTCTAACTACTATGTGTTTTACATGTAAAAATTTGGTTACCCATGCATTGTATAAAAGAAAAGTATTATTAATATTTTAAATGGTACACAATAGATCTAAAATGAACAAAAATGGGTGATAAAGATGGTAGAATTAAAAAGCTGACTTTGTGTGCCTGAATGAATGGTTCAGAACAATGTATAGGTGTGGAGCATGCATGGTGCACCATGGAAGTGAACTTCTGTCAAACATATAGAGAGAAAAATTATATTCCAATTTAAACATTAGCAAACTACATATTATCTGGCTATTTTAAATGTTTAGTCTCTTCATTGAATTTTGTTGGAAGTTGGGTAAGGTAAACTTGGATTGGATGCATGATTAGATCAAAGCTGAGTGTAATTCTGGTACAGTAAGTCCTTGTTATACTGTACATGTGCTTACACTTAGACTTAGGTCCAGCGTTTGGCTGGGGTCTTTAGAACGGCCTCCAATTCCCTTCAACACATCCACACACAATGCTTTGCAGGTAGTCACATTTAAATAAACTGACCAATCAACACCAATTTTGCTTACCCCATGCATGCACTAAGAAATACTTCATCTCATCCACTCAGTCATATTACATTGCTCATCCAGCCCTACAAGATATCCCTTACCAGAGTCCCCTTCAACACACCTTGCATTCCACTTGTTCTCTCCATACTACTCATGGACCACATCCATGAGGCCCTCTTGCTCATGTTCATATTTACTACATTCCAAGACCAGATGTTCAACTGTTTCCTCTACTCGTCTCTTACACTGCAGACATAAACTTGTATTCCCCTCATTCCGCCTCTATGTATGCCTATTCACACTTAATGCCTTACATCTGACAGCAAACAAGAGTTGGCTGCTAAAACTTCCATCTTACAACCTTTCAAACCTTGGTACATTTTTACTGGCATACCAAATTAAAGTAGCTTTCCTATTCATACTACACTTCTATTTGTTCAGACCATACTCTTTTGTTAGTTTTTCAAATACTTTCTTCCATTTATTGCAATCCCACTCCAGTCCTTTACCTCCATGACCTCTCAATAATCAATCTTCCATAGGTCTTCCAATTCTAACACAAACAGTCTCTTCTGAATCTTCAGTTTTCTTGTATGCCCCCAGCAAATTTTCTCCCAAAGACTTTCACTCAGATTTTATTCAAAGATTTGTTTAACTGACTTTTTATTCTCTATTCACTCAATTCTCACCTTATAATTCAACACAGCCTTTACAATGCTTTCAGAAAACAGACTCCACCCTAGAGCCTCTCTAATAGCTTCTACAGCCATCTATTTTGGGGTGCCTAATGCCTAATGCCCTACCCTATTCAGTAGCACCTCCAACTTTTCTAGGTCTCCTCCATTCCATACCATAACATTCATGCCAAACATTATGCTAGTTATCACAACATACTTCCAAATTCCTCTGACACATTCATGCTTATTTGCTCTATATTTGGTCACACTGCTTAGCCTTCTCCACCACTGCACAGCTTTTACCACTTTCTCACCTTATGCTCTCGTGCATCTATCTTTACTCAATATACATACTAGGTAACTTCTCCAATATTCCACTCTATCTCTTTCAGTCTCATCACCATTTATAGCCATGACTTTACTTCTATCTCCTCCAAATTTCACCTTGAAATTTTACTCTAACCATCCACAATCTCTAACATCCTTTGCAGTTCCTGTTCTGATTCACTAACCGCAACAATGTTATCAGCATACAGCAAACAACTCTGTTTTTCCTCTCCAACTTTCAGTCCAAAACCACTCATTCTCAGACAGACAGCTAGTTTTTCTGCTTACAAGCCAAACAGTAAGGAAGACAGGGTACAACCCTGTCTCACTCCCCTGACACTCCTCACCTGTCCTGTCACTAAATCTTCCAGCCAGTATACTGCACATGTATTCTCATACAAACTCTTCACAATGTTCACTATTTCTCACCAAAACCAATTTTTTCTAGCACGTCTAGCAACCTCCTGCGGTCCACTCTATGATACGCCTTCTCAATATCCAAAAATGCTAGATACATTTTTTATTTTCCCTCTTTCTTTCAATTATTTCACTTACCACAAACAAATTATCTTTACCATGTCTATCTCTCCTAAAACCATTCTGTTCTTCTCTCATTATTCTTTGTTCTTCTACCATCTTACCACCAATAAAAATGACCATATACTGAATCCAATATAACATGTAATAGTAGGATATGTGTTCCAGCACATCACAAGTTGCCCCTACAGACCTGAAAATAAATACTGTAACTGTGAATTTACTGGATGAAGAATTACTGTATAACGAGGACTTGCTGTAAAATATTTGGCTTGTAGAAACACTTCCGGGAGTTTCCAAAAAGGGGCTTACATTTATGCTTGGGCTTTAAAAAATTGGTTTATATGAACTTTAGTTTTTGAGTTTAAAGACATGGTTAATGAATGTCCAAATAACAGTTATTTCTAAGATCTTGTTTTAATACTGGCCTATGTTTTAGTTGTTACATGAATGCACCTCATCATTTTTGAACTCAATTTAATAAATAACGGTGCAATAAAGTATTGGTATTAGAGTTCACTGTTGATTATCCTAAATTGTAAAGTGTGAAGCTGTTGATAATCTGTAATTGTCTCAAATCCTGGCATGGCTTGGCAGAAATGGAAAATTCCAGAAGGCATTGAAAAGTGTAATGTTGAGTGACGTGGCTTGGTCTGTGTAGGCATAATTTATTTCCCTAATATTAGTGCTAGTTCTTTGTTAATAGTAGTCATACCAACACCTTTGTGTATTACTTACCAGGTGTTTTGTGCTCAGCAGATATTTAAGATATCAAAATGAACTGCAGGTCATTGTACAGTAAGGAAAAAAGAAATTTGCATATAATTCTCAACTTACTAGCAGTTTCTGTTCTAGTAGACTGTTAGTGAATATATTTGTTTATACATTTACAATGAATTACTGATACTTTCTAATATTTATGCATTAATGAATATTCACTTATCTCTTTCACAGGATGATGCGAGCCTGACATAGGAGCAAGATTTTCATTTTGTATATAGGTGTAAATTATGTAACTTCTTTGTATTGAATTCAATTAACAAAAATTTTCCTGTGCTGTTTTATGATGAACAAATCCAGTAAAAATTCGACTGCAGCAAAAACAAAGCTTAAAGTTAAGAAGAAGAAAGATGGTTGTGAGGTTGAGTGCAATGGGATTGATGAGCCTGGTAGCAACTCAGCCAAGAGCAACAGCAGCACCAGTAGCAAGACTGGCAGTGCTGCATCAAAGCTCTCCATGGTGGCCACAAAAAATGACAACATCCTTTCCAATGGAGTCATTGCTGCCACTGACATTGGTGGCATTATGGAGAAAAATATTCAAGGAAATAAGCTAAAAAAAGATGTTGCAAACAATGAAGCTCCAGCTTCTTCTAGCAGTCTTCAGCATGAAGGTGCTGATATTTCTAACTCAAATAGAGTCTTGTATTCATGCTCTTATTGTTGCATTAACTTTCCTACAAAAGCTGAGCTGCTAGTTCACTGTCGATCTCAAGAGCATCAGAGAACCATCATGTCTGATGAAGGGCATGACTGGCAGCATCGGCCACCTCCTCGTGGGCTCACGAACGCAGAGTTCAAGCTCTGCCCGAATGTTGGGCTAGGATTTCCAGTGCGATGCAGGCTTGGAGACCAGTGCATTTGTGCTCACAGTGAAGCAGAACTTGCCGAGTGGCAGCAAAGGTTTGAATGCCGAGCAATGAAACTGCAAGAGGCAAGAGAGAAGCAGTTGCACGGTGCATCATACGCTGACCAGCTACTGGATCGCCTCAGCAGTGCTCAGCACCAGCACACCATCGTAACTGACGAGGTGAGCTTGAGCTGACCTCTTGTTTCTCTATGGGGTCAATTAAGATCACCATTAAATGAATATTTTTTTCTTGAGGTCTTCATGTTTCTCCTATTTCACTTTGATATCAGATGAACGACTGGCCATGTGAATTTCCCTATCTACCCATTTATTAAATTCTAAATCAATAATTCATTGAAGTATGCAATGGCATCCCATTCAGAATATCTGTGAAGAAAAAGAAAAAATCTGGCTTCTTCATCTTTAATTCTCCCAGACTAAAGACAAATATTCTATGAGAATTAGGTGGAAGGGAAAAGACTCCGTTCCTGGTGAAAATATGTTCTAGTCATAAATTATAATATATTACTGAAAATAAGTAGTAGAAGTTCTTGTTTTTATTTTCAAATCTAAGAAAGGAATATTTATTTTTTGTATGTATTACATGCTTATTCTGTTAGGTCTTCCACAGGGCTGTGACTGAGAATTACTCTGATATTATTGATGTCGTGCTGTTTGTGGAAATATAGCTGCTGTATTGAAATGTTGTCATATCCTATTGCTTTATTTTCAGACCAATGGAATTGTGACTGTGCATCCAAATGCAACCCTTCGAGTCTCTGAGAAAACTTCGTCGCACATTTGGGAATTGATGGTGTCAAATGGACGTCCCCTCACTATTGTTTCACTGCTCCATGAAACCAATCGAAGCCACTTCTCTCTGTCTTCTGTAGCAAGGGTCACACTCGACAGCTCCGGTAAAATAGTGAGCAAGCGTAGTAACTCTGATTCTGGCTTTGTTGAAGTAACAAGTGGGGGTGAAGTTGGACTCCAGGAATGGTGCAATCCTAACCTCCAGGAAGAACAAAATGAGGCCAGCAGCACAGAACTTGTTTATCAAGTTTGTGTGGAATTTCGTACGGATATTTATGGAACTTTCAGACAGACAGTTGCTCTTGATTTAGGCCGAGAGCCTGTGTTATTGCAACGGCTTTGTGTGGACGTTGTACCTGTCAATGAAATGCAGAAGCTTGAGAAGAACAAGAATGTTGTGATCAGCCAAGCCCAAAGGTGGGGCAAAGAGAATGCCAACATTGTGCGCTTCTTTGATGACCCCAATGCAGTTGCTGACAAAGACCCTGCATACAATGAACTGGACAATGAAGTTCTTGCTCTATACCCACCACCAACCAACATGAACTTTGTACTCTCACAGGCAACTCTTGAGAAGACAGTCACTAAGGAAAACTATCGGGCTAGGTTTCACGATCTTTTGTATATGGAAGAAATTGCTCAGTTTGATCTCATGCGTCGCTTTAACATAAAAACCAACATCCTGGCAACCAGGAGTTATCTGCTCATGCCTTCTACTTCATCTATGGCAAAGGTGTGTGCATATTTTGTAGCTATATTTTCAGTTTTTAGATCTGAATTACGTCTTCAACAATACCTCTATAGAAGTCATAAAATTTTCTATAGCATTTTTGTTTGAATTTATTAACTTTGCAGCATTTCAAGATTATGAAAAATTTATACAGGATTTATCAATGCAAAAGCATATATTTCATAACCATGCATATGAATCCACTCACTTGTTATGATATTTATCAAATGCGTGATTGTAATTGTTAATTATTCACTTCATTTATTACAGTATTCACCTCCTGGAGAGCTGTTTGCTCGCATAGAACTCTCATCAGACATATCTGAAGACTCTCCTCACGGCCGCCTCATCTTGACTAACTGCAATTCCATTCTTATTGCGGCATGTAAAAATGAAAACGCCATTGGTAAGTGTCCCATGCAGTTGGTATTCTATGTTAGGGGTCTTTTAGTACATTAAAGGGAAGGCTGATGATTGTTGTTCCATGTCAGGTAGCTTATAACCCTAACAACTGTGCTGCCCAGTATCACTTGGGCTCATGTTACAATAAAGAAGACTCGAGAAAGATTAGACTAATGAATCTGATGGTAAGGAGGCCTCTTCTTAGATATAGTAACCTGGATACAATGCTAATATTCCAAGCATTAACTGGGGTTCTTCAAGGAGGATTTAGGCTGGGTGGGGTATTTGGTCTTGCCCAATTTTCTTAAATCAATAGCACAAAATTCAAAGGAAGAAGGCTGCTGCTCCTACTTTGAAGTGCCTCCAACTGACCACAGCAATGATATGGTGCTGATAGAAAGTATTTTAACACCCATTTCTAAAGCCCATGTAAAACCTGTTAATTTTTTCCTAACTTCATATCATGGAACACATGACCATGCTTGACACAGGGTAGCATTTCTGTTTTGACATCTGTATTGTATATTTACTTGGATGTGTGTTAAAGCATTTCAGCTCACAGTGTTTTGTGTTCTCCACAATTTAGTTTTTAGTTAATTGAGGTATGGAAATTGCCAGCTGTTCATAATTGTATTTATGAATATGAATGTCATATATATGCCTCAATATTGTGATATGTATCAGCTTATGCATAATTCTATCTTTAATCAAGGTTCAATTACATATTATATTTCATGTGTGAAAAAACTGAGTTGGTAATGATTTGGCAGTAAGTAAAGTACTACATTTTCTATAATGTTAAGTTAATTTTCAGAGCACAGGCTATTTTTTATCTACTTTATTTTTCGTCATATGTAACTTGGCCCTAAAGCTTGCATGATAAATAATTGACATTTTATTTTTTCATGTAACCTACACGATCATATTCCATAGTGATGGAAGTTTATTGACTTACAAGCTTAGCATTTGATCAAGTAGAATAGAATAGAATAGAATGAGGCTATAGGAACGAACCTTCTGGTCCATTCTTGGGTCGGATAATTATTTCGATAATTATCCGGTTGTTTTACCCAAGTCCCATGCCGTATTTCTAGCCGCGTCAACCATGTCGGCAGCGGGATAGTAGTAGTGGAGTAGAGTTTATCTAATCTAATTTGGCGACCTGTGTAGCTAGTGCTTTAAATATTTTAACTTGTTTGACAAATGTCTGAGGAGGGTTTGTGCTTTTAACTTGTCTGAGATAGGTTTCAAAAGTTAAACGCTATTATTTTAATGGGTTTACATTGATGAAAATAGGGTACCAGAAATAGGGAAGAAGGTACACTTTCTCATTTCAAATTTTGTAAAAGGTATGAACATGTTTATGGGAGGATATAAGAGGAGTGTGAAGTAGAAGAATAAAATTTAAATTATAGATATTATACATCCTAGTCACTCCACAGGGAATATGATTTCTTGGGATGCTATTATTTTTCCCAAATAAATGGATTTAGTGCTAAAGAGTCCAATATTTGCTATCTGAGGAGTACAGTTGCAGAAAAAAGGAAGTTGAATCGAATTTATTCATTAGTGAACAACTTAGCCTAAATGTAGAAGTAATGCAATTTTTGTAGGTTCAAAATGAACCATGTCTTATTTTAGAGCAAAATGGGTGTGTGCATGTCTCTCATTTTTTTGCTCGAACTTGCCATATTTTTTTGGTATTACTGTGTTCTGTCATGAAATGGTTGTTGAATATTCTAAGCTTTGATCATTATTTTCATATAATCACTTCATTATATTTTAAGCGTTTCTAGCTGATGTATTTTTCTAATCCAGATGAACCAAACTCCAAGCGCACAGTGTATGAAACTGTGATCGAAGACAAGACCAAGAAAGAGATTTACCTT
Organism: Trinorchestia longiramus; assembly: GCA_006783055.1. Taxonomy (NCBI): domain Eukaryota; kingdom Metazoa; phylum Arthropoda; class Malacostraca; order Amphipoda; family Talitridae; genus Trinorchestia; species Trinorchestia longiramus. Next base: position 75,195 of record VCRD01002267.1, on the reverse strand, counting down.
CGCCTGAGCTCGCGAGTAGTGAGGGAGTTAGCACTAGTGGCAGAGGAAGAAGTAACTTTGGAAGTGCAGTTCCAGCTCAACCGCCTGCCTCTTGCCGAGATGCACTTTGCCGTAGACAGGATACATCAACTTGGCCTGCTCTTTCTCGACCCTGACGTCCAGACAGTCATTCCTCAGCCATCCAAGTCAGTAGTAGCATTGGCTTACAGTAGATGGTCAGAATAGATGGAGCAGAAAACTTTTATGCTTATTCACATTCTTGCTCTCTGTGTCTCTTCTATAGAAATAGGTTCTTTAATTCTCCAGGTTTTAGCTTGAAGGTAACATTTAAGAGTGTGTGTATTTAATTATCAATATTGATTAATTTGAGAGTGGATTGTTGTGGATATTTGAGTGTACCCACAAATATTCTTTACAACTAATCGAATGTAATTATAATAATATCGAGAATCTTTTGCTTCAATTCCAATAACCCCATAGATTAATACAATGATTCCATACATCAAAACCAATAATCATACATATCAGTACCAATAATCCTATGCATCAATACAAATAACTGCATACATCGATACTAATAATCCTACCCATCAATACAAATAACTGCATACATCGATACTAATAATCCTACCCATCAATACCATTAATCCTACACATCAATACCATTAATCCTACACATCAATACCATTAATCCTACACATCAATACTAACAATTCTACACATTAATCCTGATAACTGCACATATCAATACTAATAATGATATGCATCAATACCAATCTTATGCATCATTACTTACAATCCTATACATCAACACTTATAATCCTATACATCAACACGTCTATTCCTATGCATCAACACGTCTATTCCTATGCATCAACACGTCTGTTCCTATGCATCAACACGTCTGTTCCTATGCATCGACACGTCTATTCCTATGCATCAACACGTCTATTCCTATGCATCAACACGTCTATTCCTATGCATCAACACGTCTATTCCTATGCATCAACACGTCTATTCCTATGCATCGACACGTCTATTCCTATGCATCGACACGTCTATTCCTATGCATCGACACGTCTATTCCTATGCATCGACACGTCTATTCCTATGCATCGACACGTCGATTCCTATGCATCGACACGTCGATTCCTATGCATCGACACGTCGATTCCTATGCATCGACACGTCGATTCCTATGCATCGACACGTTGATTCCTATGCATCGACACGTCGATTCCTATGCATCGACACGTCGATTCCTATGCATCGACACGTCGATTCCTATGCATCGACACGTTGATTCCTATGCATCGACACGTTGATTCCTATGCATCGACACGTTGATTCCTATGCATCAACACGTTGATTTCTATGCATCAACACGTTGATTCCTGTGCATCAACACGTTGATTCCTGTGCATCAACACGTTGATTCCTGTGCATCAACACGTTGATTCCTGTGCATCAACACGTCGATTCCTGTGCATCAACACGTCGATTCCTGTGCATCAACACGTCGATTCCTGTGCATCAACGCGTCGATTCTTGTGCATCAACGCGTCGATTCTTGTGCATCAACGCGTCGATTCTTGTGCATCAACACTCATAATCGTCTGCATCAACACCAGTAATCGTGTATATGAGAAGGTCCTCCAAATCACAATAGCACCAAATTCACCCCTGAAATGATGTATCCTGGTAAAGAGATCTGTCTTGCAGAGCGGATTTGGCTGCCCAGTTTGCGGATACTCGCCTCAACCCAAAGCAGAGGGAGGCTGTGATCGCCATGACAGCCCCTGTGGTTACTCCGCTGCCTCCCATACTCCTCATTGGTCAGTTGCACACCACCTGGTAGTGTAGTCTGCACGTGTAGGTTATAATGAAGGGGTACCTTTATATAGGTGATAAGTGGTATTTTGTTTTAGAGTCCTGTGTCCTACTCGTTTGGGGTTGATTGGGATGATTCATTTTAGCTATAGATATAACTAGTGTGTGGGTTTTGACATTCCTCAAAACTAAAGAGGGCTACCTGCCCCGGAATGGCCAAGACTTGTACATGGAGCTATGATGGGTTCAGTTCTATGGGATGGGTTCAGTTTCTTAGGTTGTATCTTCTGTTTTGTGTCTGTCGTTGAGGTGAGCCTCTATCAAGCCTGCCTCCATACTATGTACTTCTCGGTGCACAACTTTTTAGTCTCTTAGATGTTCGTATTTTTTGTTGCGATGTGATGGCCATGTTGTAGAGCAAATCGAAACGAAAAATGCTGAGAACATGAACTTTTTAAATGGGTCTTAAAGAACTGAAAACATGCTTAGCAAATAATTAATTTTGGTAATTATATTTACTGTGCAAAATATTGTGTATAGGTTTCAGAATTACTCTTCTCATTTTATTTAAATTATTTTTCATTTCTTTGATGAATGAGAATTATGGCCTTGCATAGCTATGAGCCTCTCTGTGTTACTGTCACAGAAATGCTTCATGGAGCTAAGGCCATGACTCTTCATGATTGGATAACTCGCAGGCTTACAAGTTAGACTCAGGTGTCACACAAGTTCATGGTAAAGATCTGCATGTTTTTTAAATTTCATCAATGCTGCTAGAAATGCAGGTCTGTACAAAAACTTGCATACCATGACTTACGTGTAGGTGCATCTTTGTAAAGAAGCTTATGAAGAGTGTCAAAACCTTGTCTTGAAACATACGTTATTTGTGCAGGTCCCTTTGGCACGGGCAAGACGTACACCTTGGCTCAGGCCCTGAAGCAGATCGTACAGCAGAAGGGAACTCGAGTGCTCATCTGCACGCACTCCAACAGGTACGTGGGTCATGCTCTGGTATTACAAATAATCCTTGGCCAATCATTCTACAATTTGGATGTGGATTATTCCAGATTCTGCACATGCTGCTGATATTAGAGTATTAATGTTATTCTCTAAATTTATCAAAGATTTTCACTTGTGAAATGAAGTTTTATTAACAGAATGCACATTGTGGGCCCAATATTTCAGGTGGCTAGGGTGCAGGGTTTGAAAATCCCAGTGCAGCCTCGCAGTGTCAGTATAGCATGCAGGGCGGTGGGAGTAACTGAAGGAAATTTGTAAACTATTCGAAGGAATGTCATGTTAGAAATTTTCTCAGGTTAATTTATTATGCATCCTTTTGATGAGGATATTGTTTGCTTCTATTATGTACAATAGAATAGCAGCAAACAACATCATGCTAGTTATGTTAGTGTTTGTATAATCATTTGATAAAAGTTGCGACTTTTAAACTCGATTTTCTCGAAACCTTGCTCTGGCGCCAGTCAACTTTTCTCCACGTAACGTCTTAATTATTGACAATTCTTACGCACATCCTGTGTGCAATTATTGACGATTCTTACACACGTCCTGTGTGCAATTATTGACGATTCTTACGCACGTCCTGTGTGCAATTATTGATGATTCTAACGGATGTCCTGTGTGCAATTATTGGTAACTAACGTACGTCTTGTGTGTAATTATTGGTGACTAACGTATTTATCCACCTGTGTGCAGTGCGTCTGACCTCTACATTAGAGAGTACCTGCATCCGTTCGTGAAGAGCGGACTGACGGAGGCAAAGCCGCTCCGTATTTACTACAGGCACAGATGGGTCGCCACTGTACACGCCGATGTCCAAAAGGTGATCAGCAGCGTCAGGCTCTTTCTTGTGTGTGTGTGTGCCTTTTTTTTATTGAACGTTAACGTCCTTTGAGTTTGGATCTTTTGAGGTATTTTGTTATACAAATTATGATATCTGGGCAGTGTACGCTGTTTTATATGCGTGCTTGGTAATTAAAATTTTGTACAGGTTTAAGGTGACGCTTGTTCTTATTCTGAGAAGCTAAAAAGAAGTCAGCATCTTCCAAGGAAACTGTAGTGTTTTGCTCATCTTTGTGTAAAATGCATCTAATGATCTTTATTTAAAGTCGATTTGTTAACAATTACCCCGCTTGGTGACCGAAATTTCTTCCCCCACAGATCTTCGTTAATGTAACGCAGTTCAAAAAAAAATTCTTTATTTTCTTTTCTTTTTGATTCCATATTCCCTCAGTTCTTGCACTTAGTTGTTGCAAAATATTTTCATTGCAAAGTTTAGCATAGGAAAGTTCTGCATTTGAATTTTTTTCTTTCTTTGCTTGCTCAGGTAGATCCGGCACAGCTAGTTACTAAAACATGAACGATTTTCCAGCTCGGCCTTCTCCAATGGAACAGTACATAATATCTGCAGTTTAGGACGTGTCGAATCTCATCAGTATCTTAGTTTAAATTTACTGTTATTGATGGCTGCATCAATTTATTAAGGTTGTGCTTTCACCTTCCAGGGGATAAATTGAAAGATCAGTCATCGAAGTAGCGTTTGCACATTTTCTCGTTTCTTTCAGTTTCAGCAAAATACCACGTTCACAAAGAGTGCTAACACGCTGAAAATGTTTGATTTCAGTACTGCCTGATCGAAATGGAGAACGGCATGCGACGATTTGTGATGCCAAGTCAAGAGCAGGTGTTGCAGCATCGTGTAGTTGTGACCACCCTCAACACTTCGCGGTGTCTCTTTGATCTTGGACTTGACAGAGGTCAGTGTTGCAGGGGTGTCGTGCGGTACCAGCATGTCAGATTCAACTGAGCTCGTGCCTGGGAGCTACTTTTACAGGAAAATGTGTTCTAGTTTATATTTATTGTGTGTCTTCGGTGTTAGATTTGATAATGATCAATACTGGAAAATTGTATTGCGATCATAGTCTCCGTATGTTTCCATAATGATGGACATGAAAGAAACTGAGGTTTTGTTGTCAAATCGTTATTTTGCTCTATACTTTTTGGGAAAAACGGAAAACTCGTTTGAGAAACTTTCGTTTGGGAAAAACGAAGTTGAAGTGTTGAAGTTGTCCTCAAAATATGAAATTTGTTACACGCACGTCTTTGTTATTAAGCGTTCGGGAATTCTGTTCTATGTTAGCATATCCGTCGTATAGGTGTGATGACGGTGTACTATCGTTATCGTGATTTTGGGGTCCTTTCAACTATCATGTGATAATTTCTGCAGGTTCACCAGCACAGGGCCAGAGAATCTAATGTGGGTTCAGTTAATGAGTTAAATTAGCGTTGATTGGTTTTACTTTTTCGAGAGCCAACTTTTGCCTCACTGGAGCGGGTAAACATATTTCGTAGGTCCACTAGTTACTTTTTATCGCATGTATCCAGGTATGTACATTCATTCCTAAAAGTTTAATGATCTAAGATCTCTCAAACAGCAGGCGTTTGCATACTGTGGGCTCTAGTGACTCCATATACGCTGTACAGATTAGGATTGGCATCTGAGTGAGGATATGTAAATAGTGACATGTTTATCATTATTACTTTTTGGCATGCATTTTAATTAAGGAGGAAAATTTAGCGCTTGCGCTGTTTTTTATCAGAAGAAAAGAGGAAGCATTCAATTCAATTGGGAAACTTTTGCATAGAGCTGACGCAAGGAATCACGTCTCAATTCACGTACTGCACGATTCAAAATATTTAACTGGTCAATGACTTTATACTCATCATCGTATTTCCCCAAAACTGAAAAAGTTACCGTTCAGTCCATGGTGGTTAAGGAAAAGTATCATAACCAAATATTGATTTAAGATTCCATAATTCACGTTGATAATGAAGGTTCCACAAACCAAGTAACTGATTTTTCGGCTAAATGTCCTGATGAATTATAATGGATCTCCTAATACGTGTGAATGATAAACAACCTACTAAAGCATGCACCAAGACTACCTCGTAAAGTAGTTACGTGAATAAGATACATTGGTAATGAGAGTTTGCGACGGTCACACCATCTTAATGTTCTTCTCTTGCTGGTGCAGGCTCGTTCACCCACATCCTTGTGGATGAGGCTGCCCAGGCCATGGAGTGTGAGGCCATCACGCCCTTGGTGCTAGCGGGCCCCAACACCCGCGTGGTGCTGGCTGGCGACTACATGCAACTCAGCCCTGAAGTCTTCTCCACCTACTGTGAAGAAAATGGACTTGGACTCTCTCTCTTGGAGCGACTCTACGACCACTACCCGCCTAACCACCCTTGCAAAATTCTCCTCCTGGAGAATTATCGCTCGCATCCTGCCATCATCAAGGTGCGTTCTATTTGAAGATTACTGAACCATCACTTACGCATTGATGGATTTTGTATGAATTGTATGAATTTTCTGTCTCTTGAGAAATCCGGAGGTATGCTTGATTCTTGTCTTCCTTGCAGTGAGATTTACTTGCGGAAGCTTTTCAAAAAAATTCTTGCCAATGGTTTTTTTTGGCTGTGAGGTTCACCAGCAAAATTTTTTTTAAAACTCCTCGTAGTAGTTTTTCTCTTTATTCGTATATCGAGAGCATGTTAAGTTAAGCATATAAATGTCTTTTCAGTACACATCTGATCTGTTCTACGAGGGTCAATTACAAGCGAGCGGTCGCCTTACTCCGCACCCCAAGTTCCGCCCTCTCACGTTTTTCACTGCCAAGGGTGAAGATGTACAAGACACTTCCTCTACTGCGTTCCATAACAACAGCGAGGTATGGACTTAACATTATAGTCTAAATAGCAAAGTTCATTAGTTTGGTGCTGATTTTGAGAAGGCCAGTCTCGGAGGGCGATAAAGAAGTGTAGTGATGGTAGTTATGAGGTGTAATGTATATAATCAGGGTGTAAATTGAAACAGGGTGTATATGTCTCTAAGAGATATTCTGAGAATAATAGAGGTATTATGAGGAACCTAATAGGTACATCAAGAGTGACATGAGGTCTAGTGATTGTAATCAAGAGGTATGATGACAATTTCTGGAGACTACACCACAGGAAAGCTATCAGTCGTGTTTTGCTAACTGAAACGCATTTTGAGGATTTGCTTGGATTTTCAAGCTGTCATAAAAATGGGGAAAATCTTAGAAGAAGTACAAAGGAGGACTAATTGTCTGTTTGTGCTTGCGTCTCCAGGACAGATGTATGTTCCTCGAGATGTGTCCAGGCTAACACCAAATTCAGAAGCTCAAATTATAGAAGTCTGTTTACATCCTTGGTTAAAATTTGGAGGCTAATTTTTCGTTGTACGCTCATTGTCTTTCTACAGGTTGAGAGGCTTGGCTTTCATTAGACCAAGAAGTAAGGTGTCCCGGTTGTTGTTGTTGAATTATATGGGTTGGGCTAGGCTAGGGATGTATTGAAAATTATTTGTTATGCATTTGGTGAGTGGATCTATTAGTGAATGTAAAATTTTGCGCCAATCTGAAGTATACGTGAACAGAAAAAGAAACAAATAATTAATTTAAGAATGTAATCTTTATTTCCTTGGCTTTTGGTTTTTGTCTGGCGTTTTGTCCACCATTGATGATCTCTTTTGATTTAAGATACTGTAGTCTAGTGCTTTCAAGACAATATTCCTTTTTTTCAGTAGACTTGATGGCTACTGTCACTTGCTACTTTCTGTGTCACTTCAGTTTCGTATTTCAAGATCATTAACGTCAATGAAATTTCATTTTCTAAATCAGATAATATCCAATCTGGGGTAGACTTCACCATATTTTCTTTTGTGTGTCACCCCAAAGATTAAAATTTAGTATTTGTGTTATCCAGTTCTCAAAGAATCAATATTTTCAGCTGTGATCATAACTTTGTGACAGTGGATCTTCTTGCTTAATTCTCCGAAACCTGTGTAATGACCCTCTCTATTTATGCAGGTGTATGAAGTGTGTGAGCGCATCAGTGAGATCATCAAGAGCTGGCCTAAAGACTGGGGCCCTGTGAACGACTCCAGCATCGGAGTGGTGACGCCGTACATCGACCAGGTCGTACGCATCCGAACTGAACTCAGGAGGCGACGGCTTCATAAAGTCTGCGTTGAGCGTGTGCTCAATGTACAAGGTTAGTATCGATGTCATAATTGCTAGAGAGTTTAGCTACGCATTTGAAGTGGCGTTGTCATTTCGTTCAGAAATTGTTTTCTACTGGTAAACTTCGCTCTACAGTAGTTGAACTGCGAGGATACTAATGATGATTGCTATTAAATTAAAATCAACCAGCATAAGTCTCTATAATTTTTTGTTCATGTTAGTAAATATAGTAAGACTCGAACTTATATTAATTTTTGAGTTGTGTTAACCTCAAAATTATTTTCTATTCTTGTAAACTACGGTTCTGAATCTGGATTGTTGGGCTAACAGTGACGGTGGTTAAACTGAGGATATAATGCAGATAATTACACAAATCTTCATGCTTGCTGGTTAATTCTAATTCCATTGTCATTATCGCTCATTGGTCAGGTAGTTGTTTCTTGACATGGCCTCCGATTTTTAAAAAAATGAGTTGGAAATAGGGCTGTTTGGTGCTCTATCCCTCTACATTAAATTTCCAAGCTATTATTGTAAAAATCAATTAGCGTTACTACACGAGTTTCATTTGGTGTGATGTTCTGTGTTACGGGGAACAGCACCAGTATTGTAATTTCATGTAGCTGCGATATTGAAGCAGCAGCAGTGTTCTGTTCTGTAACTGGCAGTAGAGCTGGTGTCACACACCAAACAGAAAATCATGTTAACGTACTAATATGATATAGTGTATGTTTAGTGTAATGAAATATATTATATTGCTTTTATATTTATCGCTTTTCCATGGATGAAATCCAGTTAACGAAGTTTCTTTTTTCGCTCAGACAAACTCAGTGTGCGTCGGATGCGTCAAGTGTTTGCGACTGTCCTGTTAAGTTGTTTCGAAGTGCACTATTTTAACTAATAAAATTTTGTTGTGCCGTTCCTTGTTTAGCCACTAGAATTTTTTACGGTGTTACTTAACTCATGAGAATAGCATCAAGGACAACATGTACAGTACCCCACGGTACTGATATCGTACAATTGGCAAATTGCATAGTCTTATTTACGTATTCAAATTAATTGTTTCACCTTATATCCTTTTTCTTATTGTCCTTTCTTATTCTTATATTTCCTTTTGGTGTACACGACTATTCGTTTTGAAGGCAAGCAATTCCGTGTGGTCGTTTTGTCGACGGTGCGTACTCGTCACACGTGTTCTAACGGGGACGCCGGGCTGGACTTCGGCTTCCTGTCGAACGCCAAACTTCTGACAACTGCCATCACGCGAGCACAAAGCCTTGTGGCTGTGGTGGGAGACCCCATGTCCCTCGTCTCGGTGGGCAAGTGCAGGTACGGGTCTTGCCCTATGGATCATCAGTTCGGAGATTGTTCAAACATTGATTCAAGCTCGCATGCATGTCATGTATACGTTGTTAACTTGAACGAGAGACCGTTAATCTACCACAAATGAAGTGACGATTTTGAGTGAACCAATTTTGAGCAATTTCATTAAGAAAGATATAATTTTTATTTTTTTATTATATCGAGGAACTGGAAAATTTCGATAATAATAACATGCCTTAACATTATTTCCCTATAATGAGAGGGTGACCTATAGTTTAGTTAGAGCATTTGTCCAGTTGCGAAAGCACGGGGTGCGCATAGACACCTCGGTGTATTCTGACGCCGAGAGACCGCTAGTTTTTCGTTAGTGGGCCCTGTAGCTTTCGTTAGTTGACTCCTGCCATGTTGTAGTGGGGTTCCATCCTGCAAACCATACTAGGCAAATTAGAAGGCAAGAGTGCAACGTAAGGCACCAATCCGATCTAAAAATTCATTTTCTGTTAGCCGTCTTGTCCGGTTTTACCTAAGTTTACTGTTCTGTTACAACGGTATGCAAATGATTTTAAATATTGGAAGTACTGTTACTGTAAAGATGACCTAACCCAATTCGGAGGGTACGCTGACAGAGAATGTCTTCCAGTCTCTTGGATACTTGATGATCTTTAGCAGTAAATAGGAGTCCTTAGCTTCATATAGCGTTCGGTTAACTGAATTGTCAGTGCTACATGGCTCTAGCATTTGATTTGGGGTTCTTGAAGGTGCCATAAACTGCCTTCAGCACAGCATTTATGCAACGGTGTAGGTGAAGTTTCAAGGCCCATTATATTTCCTTTTTTCGTGAGAGTTGATGCATCTTTCCAACAACTCTTGTGAAGCTCGAATACTATCATTCTGTTCTTGTTTTCTCTCGTGTTACGAGCTGGGTTTGTGTCGAACTCCTTCGTTTGTGAGCTAATGTCTCTGTCTCTCTATTTAACAAACTTCGTAATAAATGCTCAACTGGATCACTGGTAGCCTCATATAACAGTAACAATTATAATGGATAACATAACTAGGCCACTGGTAGAGTTGTATAATAGTATCAGTAATGATATAAGTACATTACTTGGTAAATACAAGCATGAAAAACGATGTAACTAACGTTTATCAACAGGAAACTTTGGGAGACGTTTGTGTACGCTTGTTACGAAAGTGGCTCGTTGTATGGCACAACATGGAGTGCTCTAAAGGCCCAACTTGACGGCGTTGAACTTAAGAAGACGTTTGAACTTAATCCTCTTGCACCGGAGTTCGTGCCTAGGTTTCTACGTGTGGCAGAGACTGAGGGCGTTGAAGCTGCTGCTTATGCGGTCGCCGCTGCTGCTGCAGCTGCGGCCGGTGGCGGCTCAACAGCTCAACGTCCTCAGCAAGTTCACGAAAATATGTTGCATCAGCCGCAGATACCTCTACAACAGCAACAACAACAGCAGTCTTTGCTTCTGCAACAGCAGCAACAACAACAGCAGCAACA
>VCRD01002267.1:5794-64021 GCA_006783055.1 Trinorchestia longiramus | reverse complement strand
CAGCAGCAACAACAAATACTGCAACTTCAGCAGTTACAGTTACAACAACAGCAGCAGCAGCAACAACAACAACAACAACAACAACAACAACAGCAGCAGCAGCAATTAATGAGGCAGACTAACTTGCTATCACAACAGCAAACGGTGCTTGACTTGCAACGGCAGCAGCAACTTCAACAACAACAACAACAACAACAAATGGTTGTAGCTTCCACCTCTGCTGTAATTGGCCTTCAGAAACAGCCTTCTGGCATCGACAAATCTTGTGGCCTTAGTGGGCCTTTAAATTCAAATGGTTTGCAGTTTCTCAGCAATATCCACTTCCCTGAAATCGAAAGCAATGATGGACCTACCTTACCTGACTCCAGTGGCGCGTCTGTCACTAGTGGTAGCGTCAACATGAGCGATGTGAGCATCACTTCTGCGGCTCACAGCTGGGTTTCTAAAGACCAGCAGCTGCTGCAACAACAACAGTTGCTTCTCCAGCAACAGCAGCAACTGCAGCAGCGTCAGCTTCAAATGCAACAGCAGCAACAGATGCCCTTCAATAGACTAGGGTGAGTGGTTTGTCATATTTACTCTGTATTATTTGAGCCTTTTTTTATTTAAACTGATGATTTACAGTGCATTATAACCGTGCAAGTTGTTCGTAATTAACCCTTTCAAGCTCATACTTTTGATGGAAAGAAATATGTAACATGCTCAAAAATTTATGAATTCATAACGATATTTTTTTACATTTATGATGGTGATACAAATTTTGAGCTGCTGAGTAGCGCAGAACTCGATTTTAAAAAGTGGTATGCCTTCTGTACCACCAAGCATTAAACATAATCTCTTCGGAGGTATGAAATGTGTACCACCACACCTGAAAGGGTCAAAATCAATTTTGCTTTTTATTGGATAACTTTAATTTGCTATATTGGTAAAGACCAAGGTAGCTCTGAAATGTCAATTACTTGCCATCTGTTGTGTTGTAGGTACACAAACTAACAAATGTTTTATTCTGTAGGGTTTTATAATCCGAAGTCTGTATCTGCTTGTCCATGAGTTGTCAGGTTACCCCATCAGTAATGTTCCATTTAATTGTTGGTAAAATGTTGAGTAGTTTAGAACGTCTAATCGCAAGTAATATATATGTATTTTTCAGACATATTTGAATGAATCAAATATTATTTTGCAGGATTATGTAATTGAAATTTCATTAATTATAACTCTAGCCATGAAAGTATTTAAGGTATTTAATGATTTGAGTTCATGAAAAGGATCTCTGAAACAAACAATTCAAAATATTAACTGAACCTATGGAAGAGAGTGTCTAAATGCGTGAATTTGCAAATGCTTTAAAAAAGTCAGCAGTGGAAATTTCAGCATTGAAGTTGAAGACTTAGAAGGACGTCCAATCGAATTGGATGGCAATGTCCTTATGGCATTGTTTGAAGAAAATCCTGCACTAGTAGTTGAAGAATCCCCTGAATTTTGTTCCTCGAAACCACCATTTGTTCTGTAATTTACAAAATCCTTTGAATGAGCAAACTCTCAAAAGCCATAAGAAAGTTGAGACCCACGTTCGAAAATTCTTTTCGAAACTGAAGTAATTTTTCGCTGTTGTGATTAGGTTTATGGTTAGATCGAAAAGAGACATCGACCATCGTGGAAGCTACATTCCCAATTAATTTTTTTTACATGTCCAATAAGATTCGATCACTTGTTTTTCTTGTTAAAAATTTGGACATAACATCTAGAATGACCCAATGGATTCGGTCATAGCGGTCCGTTCGTGGAGCTTACTTTACGAAAGTGTCTTATATGAAGAAAGTGTTGCACGGTAGAGCTACTGTTGACATTGTGTGTCCTTGTTGTAATGGCTGCTTTATAAGTGGTTCCTGCTACACTTCTTCATATTAACTCAAATTAGTTTCAAGCTCGCATGGACTTCCTCGCTCCCTCAACTCTCACGTTGTTTTTTTCTGGTCGTATTGATACTCCATAATTTCAGTTGCTCTTTTGAGTTCTGTTTGATGCTCATTTGAAAAAAATTACTTTCGTGTTGTACATTAATAATTGGTTCATGTTTGCCAACTAATGGATTTGCAGAAATAAATGACTGGGTTTTTGTTGCCGTACAGGATGTCGGACGGACTCGCCGAGTTTGGTGGTGGCGATGTTTCGAGGATTTCTGTAGCAGACAACAAAGCAGACTCATGGCGGTCGCCTGGGCCCATTCCGGCTACTGGGGCTGGGGACTCTACTTTGCTTCTCCGCAATGGCCTCAACACAACGTTCTCGTCGCAGATCCCATCCGTGAAGAATGATCTCTCTTCCATGGCGGGTAGTGGTAAGATGTTCACTGTTCAGGAGGTTGAGAATATGAATCAAAAGTTGCTACAACCTCGGTACTTGCTGCAACAGCAACAGCAACAGCAACAGCAGCAACCATCACAGTTAGGATTGTCAGACTCGTCCATTCTTTCAAGCTCTGAAGGAACTAACACCGGCAGATTACCCTCCACTCGACCACTTAGTTTTGCCAACATCAGCTCTCTGAGCGGAGGAGTAGACGTTTTGTCACAGATGCAACAGCAGGGAAATATTTCATCGTTGCCTAGCAACAGCAGACTTGGTGGTAGTGCATTCTCATTAGTCAACAATACGATGGGTGACCGAAGCGCATCACCTCCTCCTGGATTTAGTGGGTTGTCTTTGCAGAACTCCTTGAGTCAGCTGCGTGTCGGTGAAGCCGTGCAGAGCTGGCAACAACAAGAAATAAGCGGTCGAGGAGTAGCGACCAATATACCTCTTTATCTCAGGCGCGGCACGAAGGAGCGTACAGATGATAGTTTGATGAGTTCACCTCTTTCAGGGATACAGGCACAACGGGAAGACTTACGTCCCAGTCTCATTTCGGGAGATTTGCCTGGTAACGTCAACAGCTCTTTGCTTAATAGCACGAAGAACTCGTTCCTTCCTCTTACTTCTCAGCACTCAAGTCCGTTACCAAATTCATCCATCTCCGCATCTCTCCTTGCTAACACGCGTGCTCATGCTCACTTGAACAACACTGGTAATTTGAGTCAAAGTTTTGGCCAGTTAGGGGACATCTCAAGTGCGAGTAGTTTGCGCATGAACTCTTCATCGTTGAGCAGTTCTAGCAGCGCAAGTACACTGTTTGGCGGTCATTCAAACGTAGGGGACACTCGTAGTCTGTTTAGCGGCGGCGGCGGTAGTAGCAGTAGCAGCAGCACCTTGAACGATAACGGACTCTTTGGAGGTGGCTTAGGAAGGTCATCTCTGAGTAGCACCAGTGAAGGTTGGAGCAAAGGGAGCGCTAGTGGTACCAACGCTTCATCCTCCAGTGATCTGCCTAGGGCCGGTGACCCTCTAAGCAGCCTCAGTTCGTTCAGCCACTTAGGCGTGATGTTGGGAGGGTATGCCGGAGCAGCTCCGGCCGGACCGGACTCCAGCACCCCTGCCAACACGTCGGCGGATGAGAAGACATACGCTGGGGTATTGAGGCTAGCACTGCAGCAGCAAGCTAGTGACAGGAACTCAAGCACGAGCTAAGTGTTCTCTTACCTTGCGTATTGTTAGCTCAGTACCTGGCCTCTTTTTGCGAGTTCGGGCATCGCTACTAAAAGCCACCTGGGTTCTGTCTTCAAATTATGTTTCATTGTTCACCCATTTCTCTTGAGTAAAGGATGGTGTATTTTTCCTGGGTAAAACGTTTTTCAACCGCTGAAAATCAGTATGAGCTACATTAAAAAAATAGTGGCACAGACCTAAAATTGGAATGCTTTCACGCCCTACATATTTTTTTTAATTTACCCATTAGTAATAATCGTAGTATCGCTGACTAGCGTTAGTATTCATTGGCGTGCTTTATTTATCACCTTCAATACTTATCTATTTAAAGAACTGGACAATTTTACAAGTCGGATGGTGCTTTTCGAATGTGAAAGCAGATGCTGCAGGATGTCCATTATGTTGCCTGTTTCATTAACTTATGTCTGCATTCCGTTAGTTTTGTCCTCTTCAGATGTGGTGTTGAACACTTCAAAACGCACGTGAAATTGTATCGTATTTCCACGGTTCATTCATCTTCTATAATTAATCAGTTTTTGCCTTCATTTTGGAAGGTTAATTTTGCAGTGCATCAAAAATAGTTGTTCCTGTTTGGGAAAGTATTGAAAAATTTCATGACTGACGGAGTAGCTTTTAGGCGCTGGGAAATCAGTTTCTTCTTTCTATCGAGCAAATTTTACACAGGCTCTTCGATAGAATACGATTTCTACGGGAGTTAATTTTATTTTAGTGAACTGGTGCTCACATGTGTGTGTTTGATCTCCAGACGACATTTATTCTGTACACCGCTTTGTACTTCTATAGTACCAAGGTAGGAGTTCAGAATACGCACTGAAGGAAGTGAGTCTGTTCTAGATGCTGTCGGTTTGGCAGACAATTTTCACGCGAGACTCTTTCTAGACCTGCAGTTTGAACAGAAGTCGAGATGTATGATCTGGTGAGCCAGCCGCCATTTCTGTTCGCGCGTAATTCGCTTGTCTGTCAGAACGAAAGTTTAAAAGTACGTTTCAACAAATCAGTAAAACTCATTGCGATGTATTCTTTTTCTACTGCGATAACGCTTTGATAGCTCGATCTTTCACTAAAATGATCTTATTATAAGGGCTTTCCTGCACTCGGACGGAATTAAAAAAAATACTGGCACTATTTTACAAGTGTAAGCTTATTGTTTGTGTATAATTTGCACCGAAACGCTGAAACGTTTCGAATATTTTTGTTTGTCGCTGCAGTTAGAGGGCAGTTGATCTGACTGTTCTCTGTCCTGCTTTCCTCATACTGAGTGGGTATAAGGTACCGAGTATATTTTTAATAGTTACTGTTACATCGTTTGTCATAGAGGTGACTGATTGGAACACTTATCTGCTTATCCAAAATGGTTTTGTTTTCGCAGCAAAAAACGTAAAAGTTCTACCCCCTTTATATTATAGGGTGTACTTGCCTGTCAAAACAAAGAAAAAATTCAAACAATTCTTCTTCCACGCTGCTTACAGATCGCAGCCACTAAAATTTTGCTATTCTTTTCTGTTCACTTCTGACCGCAAATTCTTAAATTTTTAGGTTTTGACTACGAGTTCCTGCAGTAAATTTTGCTACCTTTACATGTTACGACGAAACGGACTGAAAGAATGCCAACTGGGATTCTGTACACGCAGTCAAGTTTTCACATCACATTGTATCAAAGTGTTATTTGGCACTAGTTGGTTTATCAATCATTTCTGCCTCCGATGTATTTGTTCATCGTAGTGAAGCTTAGTTTTTTAAGCTGAATAACAAATTTTTCATTCAGTATCTGTTCTCTCAATTTGAAAAAAGAGGTTAACTTACAACCCTGTGTGTTGGCGGCGGTGCCACATTTGCTGTAGCGTTTCTGGTAGGTATTAGTTAAATCGATGTATTATACATTATAATATTAGCTTTAGTTATTATAACCTCATATCTAGAGAAGAAAACTAAAAAAATATTGCTATACAATTTAGAAGTGTTGTACTGTGTTAATGTTTTCTTAGAATGTAGTTGGAAAATATACTAAAAAAACGAAAAAAAAAGATACAAACATTAGATATAAAATTTGTCGGCGGATGACCTTTAACTCTGGCGGATTTTTTTATTTTTTTCTTTGACCCACCGGATTACGATTACAATATACCTTTTATCAGTTTCCTGATTTCATGGAATGTCCTTGTAAACATCACATTTTACATGCACATACACTATTATCTCGGTTGGAAAGCTCAGTAAAATTTCAAATACAGTTATTGTTCAAGAAGGAATGAACCACCATAAAATAGTGGCAAATTTTTCGCAATTATGTACCTAGTCCATGAATTTCTGAGTATCAGAATCATCAGTATCTAAAGTCGGTCTTGGCAACATTCTAAAAGCACGAAAATAACATGTTGAAGAGAAATTTAAATACTAACATTTGAAGGATATATAATTATTGGTATATCAGTGAATTTTAGAAACCTATCTGCTAGTGAGGTAGTGAACTATGGAGACGAAAACTCCTCGCGAGGCCTCACTGATCCAGTGTAGAAGCCTATCGTTAAGCGTATCTTGAAGAATTAACGCTTCACGGTGACAATTTTTGCTTTTCACCGCAGAATCAGCAACTATTCATGCAGGAGACGCCCGTTGATTTAATTGTATGGTTAACTAGACCTGCTACATTTTAATTTTTTTCTCCTAGTTTGAGATTGACGTTCCATGTGAACGACTTCATACGTGTCTTTGACATTTCGTCTACTTCACTCGTAAATTTTTCCTTTCATTGAAATACTTTTAACAGTTTTACGGACATTGTAGCTGAACACTTTATCTAAAAAAATAGTCCGAAAAAAGTTGTGTTATGGGAGTCACAAAGTCTGCTATTTATCCAGAATGCGCTGCATCTATGGTTTGAAAATTGTATGTATTAGTTCAACGAATATTCTCAGAACTACTTTTATTCTTTGAACAATTGATGTACTACATTTCTACGTGGTTAATTCTTTGCTAATGGAACTTATTCTGAGATTTCTGTTACATAATTTTTGTTGGTCAAATCGCTTTATCTTTAGGACTGTTCATCGAAGTTAGTGACGCTTTTGTCTCTCTTTACTACGATTTACTGTTGCAGTATCCAGCCCGAGGCGAATCGCTGCTTTGTAGGATGCGGTTTGTCATCCTCCACGACTGACCACAACTTCCAACGTCTTTGTGGTGCCTGTGATATTTGTCTGAGCGTGTTTGGTCGAGTGACAATTGAAATAAGCAATTCTTTCCGCCGGAGTGAGGATAAAATCCGTGCTTCATTTATGTACAGATAATTATTACTATTAGCTACCATTACTACCACTAGTGATGAGCACTGCTGTGTTAGTGCTTTAGTTTTGTCTCACTGTAAAGTGTTTGTATTTGTGTGTCTATTCTATCACATGCCTCAATGTTTTGAAGTACGGTAAATAAGAGGCTATCGTGTTTCTGTGGTTCCTTGTACCAGTTTGTGCTTCATACAGTCTGTGCTCTCTTCCTCAAGCAGTGAATTCCCTAATTAACAATTTAGTTTGTCAGATTTTTGAGTGCATTTGTTGACAGGCTGTTGTTCATCGGTGCTTGGTTTTTCTGTTAAATACTTAAAAACGGACAAGGCTAAATTGCTTAGAGTTTAAAGGAAGTTACTTTACAGTAATTTAGAAAAATTTGTCTGAAGGCTCTAAAATTCGAGGTTGTTAATTTGGGGAAGACTGCTCTCGGTCTCACGTGATATTGTTCGCGGTTTTTGGACACTCTCTTGGTATGACAGACACTGGTATTTTTTCTTCAACGTTAAGAGGGTAGTTTATTTCGAGAAAGATCGTTAAGAAAAAGACCTCCCAGTTCTCCTGGCACGACCACGACACTTCCATGCACATGCAACACCTAGTGTACCATGAACGTTAAAACTATCGTTGGTGTTAGTGGTACAGAATTTGCACTTTGGGTACCACTTCTACGTACTGTAGAGGGTTATTTTAACGCTCACCAAAAATTCACAGTTGTATTGTCGTTTTTACACCATTGTTTGGTTAACATGTGTTTGTTCTTCACGATCTGCTGGTCTCGGCAACTTTACAAAATTTGTTAGCCCATTTACCGAATCCATTCGTATAATTTTCAGTCAACGTTAACATTTCTGTAATTGAATTTGTTTTACTTTTATAAGAAGAAATTCATGAGTAAGTAAAATTTCAAATAACTAGAAAAACTCGTATCAATGGTACATGGGCAATTAGTTGCATTCGCTTATATTCTGTCGATGATTCGGAACTAATTTGTATGAACAGTTGGATTTTTCGGTGGATTTTAACCCTCATAATTGATGTGATTATCGGTTATTCAAGAGTAACTTTAAAGGTCCTCCGGACGATTCACTTTGTAATCATTAGTTTGAATCTAAATTTAACTTCCAGTAAATGTTTGTGTATAACCCAAATTAACCCCCTGGAAAGATCTGCAGCCTTGTAGAAAGTGCAATTTTAGTTCTCTGTAAAATATTTTATTTTACGAATGTCTCCGAAGATATTTTATGGCCTACGTTCTGGTAACCTGTTTAGAAATTTCGGAACTTTCGAGAAATCGATATTTCAGTGCATTTCCTAGTAGTTTTCTTTCTAGTTGCAGCCTGTGTAAAGTCAGTTCATTTCTGTTGCTTTCTTTCCAATTATTTATTCCAATAGTTGTTTGCAATCCTTCGTTATCTCTGGACCTTCAGGAACTTACTAAGCTTTATTTTGCTAACAAATGGTTTGTGGCCTTGATTTGTGTGTACTCGTTTTGGCTTAATTTTGATTTTTTGTGGGGTAAAAATTCTGTAGAGCACATGGACAGTAGATTCACTCGCCCATTCTTACCGCATAAGATCTGAATTTGCATTTTATTTTCATGAATGGTTATTTCACCGTTGGCTGAAATAACAAATTGACGTTTCTTTTCGTGAATTCTTCCAACAGCGAGGATTTTAGTTTCTGTATTTTATTGTTCCGAAGTCGTAATAATATTGGCAGCATTTTTGCAAAATTGTGTGGGCAGCAACTATTGGTTATATCGTTCAAAGGGAACCACTCAAGTCATAAGTGTAGTAAATTTGAAAGTAAATTATCTACAATATTTACAGCTTGCAGCGGATAAATAACCAGCTTTCTTAGGTTCCAATAAAAATACTTATTCAAAGATAAATTGCTTTATTGAGGAAAAACTAGTATATAATAGTCTTTGTATAGACTCCCTGGCCACTTCTTATTCGATGGCCCAACCTCGATACGCCCTCGGAACCAACTGCAGCTCTTCTTGGCGACCTCTCTTGAAAGATGTAGCGAAATCGCCTTGATACGCTATATCAATTCGTTATTGGTTGTGCACGGGGTTTGGTTGGTGTTTCGACTGCGCCTCATACAAAAAAGTCCATTGGATTGAGGTTGGGGGAGTTCAGAGGCTTGACATCAGGAAAGGCAAAGTTAAGGACTTTCTCTGATGACCATTTCTGTGACTTTCTTGAAGTATGGCAGGGCGCAGAATTCTACTGCCAGACACAGAGTGACCAGCGGTGACTTGGATGATCCAGAGAAGAATACGAGGCTAGACAACGTCGATATAAACTTCTGTGTTGACCCTCAGGCCTCCGAGGAACACTTCGGAGGAATGTCATAGCCCTCGGAGCTGACGACGCCAAACACCATGACGGTGGCGGGAAACTTTGTCTGCATCACCCTGGGCACATCCCTGCGACAGAAAGCCAACCACCGATTATTCTGAGTGTTGTAAGCTTGGTTCTGACTAAAGTTCTCCTTGTCAGAAGAACCAAATCATGTTCTACTTCGAGAGATACTTCAGCTTGTTTAGCACATTCTTGGACTTCTTCAGCCTGTTCTCCACCGAGGCAGTCAGTGACTGGCCTCTTCTCATCTTATACGACTTGAAACGCAAGTTTTCTGCAACACAGTCTACTAATATTCTTATTCACCTCCATCTCCCTCGCAATGGCATCGTGGACATGCTGGGGTCGTTATTCATCTCTTGGACCTTCGCTGTGAACTCAGCACCCCTCGTGCAGTCAGACATCTTTGAATGATCCTGCCTGTTTCTTCTAAATTGTATTTGGAAGAAATCAACTCGCGTCGAACTTTCTTGAGAAAGCTGTCGTCGACTTTAAGCCACTTGGCAATATCGGAGTTACGGTGTCCGGCATGATTTGGTGTCAATACTGCGTACCTTTTCAACAGATCTGGGAACTCAAACTCCACAGCTAATGCGATGACTGGACGTGCTGACACTAGACATTACTCATGGCCTGGTTCAACTTTTAACGGTTGGCGAGTAATAACCTGACGACAGGATGATTCAAAGAAATGGGTTGTTTATCCGCTGCATTTTGTAGTCTTTGTATTTAACTTTTCTAGTGCAAAATGGAACTTTGAGTTTAACTCTTTACAGACCGGTATTTTCAGCACGCTATTTTTATTTAGCATTGTCGATAGACTGGCATTACTCTTTACAAACATTAAATAAATGGTACACTGAATTCTTTTGTTTATCGAAACATTGTTGGATATTTTACTGTTAATCGAGTTCCTTCCAGCGTTTCAGGGGCCGATCTATCATCCCGTAGAATCTCGACGACCTTGCTTCCCATTCTGCATAGAAACTTTCCAAAAGGTCTAATTTCTATTACGTATAGTAACAATAAAAATCGCGTCAACTCACAAATATATGTCTAGCTTAGTTTATTCATTCTTCATAACTTCAACATTTCGAGATATTTTTTGACAGCTGTACTTAGATTTTTAGTGAGGCTACTTAAACCTCAATTTACAGGGTGTCTCAAAAAAAATGTACTCACCCTTTAACCGTTGCTAACATGCCGTCTTCTTTGTGTTGCAGGTGCGAACCTTTGCGAACATGATTAAATTTGATTAAAGAATCATGTTCGCAAAGGTTCGAACCTCACACCTGCAACACAAAGAAGACGGCATGTTAGCAACGGTTAAAGGGTGAGTACATTTTTTTGAGACACCCTGTATATGCCCTTACCAGGCAATTCATACAAAATAATTAAAACTAAGATATTGAATGAATGTAAAACCCTAGCTTAAATTTTAATGAAATGCTCATCAAAACAAAGTTTTGAACTCTTAGATAATTTTATGTACAGAATTAATAAGCCTAGGAACAAAATTTTAATATTTAAAAATATTTCGCATGTACTGAACTACAATGATGAATCCCTTATAGCTGCTTTTTTCACAATTATCGAAAACGTTTACTTGCATAAGAATGGATGAGGCATACAACACCGCATTTCCCTCCACAGAAAGTAATTGTTTGTTTATATTTTTGAGTTAATGATTTCACTAAAAACTGGCTTCACCTTTATGCCGATAACAAATTCGATTTGATGTGGGCTTCAAAATATTAGAGCTATTTACAAATCGTCACATTCTGAATTATTGCTTTGTAACAAAACTTGGCACAGCAGCCAGCGCATGAGCTGAATGACAAATTAGATAAAAAACTGGTAAATGCAACCACGCGAGTGTTCTTAAGCAAATCAATACAAATAAACGGCACGAAGTTTGAAAAAAATAGGGTCAGAAAATTGAAGAAGACGAGAATGAAGTGGAAAGAACATCAATGAATGTAAGTCTGTTGCACGCCAAGCAGGCATCCTTTTGAAAGAGGGGCGAAGGCAGACATAAAAACATCCACAAAATGGCATCGATTACACAGTTGGTAGTGAGAGACATTTGAGGGAAGTTAGTTTCACACGCATGCTGTAGTGTATACCCAACGGAGGACTCTTGGTTTGAACAATTATCAAAATTTCACATGCATGACTTCTAGTAGGTAAAAATGCGTAATATTCATTTCCAACCTCGCTTCAATAACAATCCTGATTTTGTAGCAGTAGTAACAATTTTGCTACCGCTTCAGCGGCTCAGACTATATCGTAGCTATAATATAACAGTTATTATTACAATCCTGGGCAAATAGGCCACAAATAGAAGTAGCCACAAACAGAAGTAGTTTCAACAGTCACGCGGTGCTTTCAACGAGGTTGAAAAGCATTCCCCGTTTATTTGAGGAAAGGGAGTAGGTATCAGATCACTCAGTCCGACGTTTTTAAAATGTATAGTCAAAAGTTACATTAATATGCGATGACCAGTCAAGATCACGGAATTTCAGGAGCACACCCACATACGGCTAAGCCCTTTACCCTCGCTGAAACCCCTTTGGGCATCAACTAAACGCTTTCGGTAGTATTGCGATTTAGTCATCTACACCTCTGAATATCTCCAAATAACATACCAAGATATGTATACATTCTCCAGCGCATAAGTGCACAAAAATTGCATGCTGACAGAGTCGAGCCTTACTTCAGATTTCTGAGAGCAGCTCGCACTTTGCAAAGAACAATTACAGCGCACCCAGCTAAATACTGAGTGTTCGGCTTCCGCGAGCATCTTGATCAAAGCAAGCGCCTTCTTTACAGCCACGAAGATTCGGAAAACGCACATTTCGAGGAGCAGCGTATTTGGGGCACTCTATGATACATACGACAGTGAGATGAGTACGACACCGCATATATCGCAGGTGGGGATATCGCTCCATTTGGTAACCAAGCGTAAGCAGAGTGTGACAAATGCGAAGGAAGCAGAACATTCAGCGGTTGCAAAACATTGATGAAGTCAATTCGAGCACTGCGCTTGTCTCAATTTATTGTTAATTATGGTGTTCCATTTGCTGCCATAGACCCCTCAGAGCTGCCTTAATAAAAGAATATATCAGATTTACCATCAGATCAAACGTTTCTTCATTTGTCTCCACAACTCACCTCGCCTAAAGGTTAGCTCTCCCATTCCCAGATATTCCTAAGTCCTGTTTGAAATTCATGATTTCAAGACCGATGCACTTAGTCAAGATCGTGCTTGTCTCCTAAATAATTTCTAACAAATATTTAAGTGACAAAAACAACAAAGTGCTAGTGGTAACGGAAACATGTCCATATTCTCATAAGACAGAAAGTTCGGAGAAACTTAAAACCCATATTAAAATACGATCAAACCCTAATAACCCTATAGTGGCAGACTCGGAGGTTTGTAGCTCTGGTACGATGCAAATATTGCCGCAAATGTATCTAACATTGGGACACAGAAATTTGAAAAACTGAAATTGCTGCAAGAGAAACCGTAAAAAACAGTGGCGTACATACAGTATTTTGTATACAGCTTACCTATATAAAACTATTAATGGCTTTGAATCTGCGAAAACCTCGACCAACTTGGCAGTCAAAATAGGTGCACAATCCTGATCTCAGTGTTGTATCCAAAATACCTGACTTCTGCAAACTGAACACTAACTGCTAAAATATTGTTTCTCTCAGGTCTGTACAATAATTATTGTACAGACCTGAGAGAAACAATATTAGCGCTGTCAAGATTATAATCTTGACAGCGCTATTTTGAAGCTTCTGCATGTAGATATCCAAGAACATAAGGGATTTGCGTCGCACATTTTCACATGTACGGGTACAAAATTTGAGTAAAAATTTGTCAATTGGTTAGTACTAATTAAAGAGTCACACTCTGCAGTTGAATGTAGTGACTACAATTCTGGCTGTCCAAACAGAATTAAATATTATAAAACTAGCCGCGATATAAAGCCAGTTGTCTTTTTGGCGTTTCTGTGCAGTTACTTTGAAACACAATCCTTGTGAAAAACAAAAACACCTAATTAAAGATGGTGTTTAGAATTGTGAAGATTAATTTTTTGATATAAAAAAACAGGCGAAGATGAAGCAAAACAGTGAGGCAGGTAGGTGGTCGAAAATCATGTACGGTTCCCACAGCAGCTACGGCCCGGGCTTCGTTAAGGAAAGAAAACGTTGAGAATGAATTTAACAGAATCACCATTGGCGACACTAGCGCTACGTCAGTCTCAATTTACATCGACTACCTCCATGCGAGCGAAAATAAAAAGAATGTCAACTCTAAACTAAACTGAGAGCCACGTCCCACAACTACTGCTGTTTACCGAGGTTTGTTCCCTTAAGGCTTAAAACTCATTGAGGAAGTGAGCCATAAGAAACCCTCTGGGGAGAGGTTTCTCCCCAGAGGGGAGAACGACGCTTGATATTAGCGAACACAAATTACGAGCATTGGTTAATCTATGTAAACATAAAGCAAAATGAAGAGGAAAAACTGGAGTTAGAATTAAACTTCGAAAAAAGCAGAAACAAAAAATTAAAGTGCCATGGACGCAGAGGTGTATCAAGAGAACATTACAACAGCGGCGAGGGGACTTCGTATGTACAGAGAGACCCACCCAGACAACGTGGGTCAAAACGCACACAATAAATATAATGTTAATCATTAACGTATTCCAATAGATTAGCATCATCATCGGCTGTCCAGCCTATTATTGTCCCAATAAAAGCAACAAACTACTCATAGTTAACAATGTAGGAGTATAATGAAGGTGGAAAGGTAGATTCTAAAGATTCCCAGTTGAGACAGAAGTTCACTCACTATGTACAGCGAAATATATACACGTACTGAGCCTCGGCTGGTGCAATGAAATATTGTTACATCTAAAAAACAAACATTTCATATAAAGAACCATTCATTACTTGATTTCTGCCAGAAGGATCTACCATTCAGCAAGAAAGACTTTGACATGCGTTACAATACACAACTGCACTTCCTAACATACGAACACAGTTAATCGCTAGCTGAAGACAGATGCGTTGAAGAGTGTTCATTTCAGCTAGTCTCACTTCCGATATAGTTGGTCAATCTATGACAGTAAATGCCGTAAAAAAATCATACCTATAAATTTTTGACGTATGTGTGGTCCCACTTTTGGACAACCTGAGACCATAAAACTCTCCCATTCAGGAGACACTTCCAAACCTGAATCCGACACTTCGCTCATTGTTGAATTGTGCATAAGCTGGATTTACGTAACATTTATTTCCAAGTTTAGAATATACAAACCAGTCAATTAATGAAAAGAATATTCTTTTTGCAAGTGATTCAATATTCATGCAGCATGCTCTTCTATTCTTGCATAGTTACTTTTTTTTTAAAGAAAATTTACCATGAAAACATTCCGAAGAACTATTGCGGCACAACATTGCAAGAAGCACCACAAAACTCGAGTAAAAAATAATAATGGGACCTTCGACCGAGAGAACTACGTACAACCAAGAAACGCAGTTGGAGTAGAGTTCTTAATAGGTTCCTACGAAAATGAAGTTCCACAATTATTAACCCATCACTTGACAAGATGTTGCTCTTATGACAAAAGATTTTGTGAGAACCTATGATCTGTGCGTATATCTTACAATTCGAATTAAGAATTCAGACATGGAAACTGATTCATTAATCTTTTATCAAATACATACATACTCAACTAGTGTTAAGAAAGCAGTTGAAACCAAGCAGCCTAAACCGAAAAAATGAAAAATAACAATCAGAATAACCAACTAAATCTGCAATGAATTCCGGAAATGAGACGTTGCTACATCATAAATGGGTCTCCAAAACTATCTATACCGACGCTAAGCAGCTAACGTTCTATTAAAGAACAAATTATTCCGTGACCATAGTTAGTTGCACGCTTACTTAGTCGAACAAAATTATAAGAAAATGGAGAGTACGAATTCCGAGATAAAACAGGGTTACGAGCAATCCCTATTATGAGAACTTCGTAAATTTAATTCAGTATTGAGGCGTAGAAATGCATATCGGCATTGAATATCAAACAATTATGGTTTTAGTTAAATAGTCAGAGGATTAGCAAATTTATAAAAAATCAAAACAATAACATTTGAGTTACTGAAGTAACTTCAAGTTACTGATAATATTTCAGAAAACTTTGCTCTATTTTGAACCGATGGAGTTACTGATGAAAAGATTAGCATCCAACATTATTTTGAAACTAATGTTTTCATTTGCAACTATACGCAAATACTACGCACTCGCTGCTACCGACAAATTGGAATCATTCCGAAGAATGAATCATAATTTTGACGTCCTCGCAAAAAAAAACAATAACAGAACTCATAAACGAAAAAACATATCAACTTAATGTTTCGAATTAAGGACGAAGCAGGGGAATACTTGCATTTACCGGCGATACAATTAGATATAAGAGAAATGCTAGATAATCTTAATCTATTTAAAACGTAGGTACAGTTAAAAAGTTAGCATAAATTATACATAACGGCAGTGAAATTAAAATTAATCTAGAATATAATTGAAAATTTTAAAATTCAATTTTGATACATGTTCAACCCTTAACACCCAGAATATAAGGAAGATCGGAAGTTATAGCATGTGTTCGAAAAATTTTTTAACAATTAACAGAGATATCCAAAAAAAAGTTCCATATTATGAATAACCACGCTGAGCATAAAAAAATTAAATTAATGAGGAAAAAGCTGAAAAATGTAGATATGGGAAGTCGACTACAATTGCTCTTGGAAACCCGGGAAGCTCAAGAACAAAAATTGGATGCAGAAAAATAGATGACTATCCTCACAAATCGCTTCAACTACTATCCGTTACCCATGCAAGGTAAAAAATGCAATAAAACTAACTAAAATACTACGCTAAATCCATAATTGAATCAGAAACATCCTTAAAGAACACAAAAGCCTGAAAGCTTATAAGCGGACACAGCGCCTTTGAGGAGAAGGTATTTAAAATGGAAATATTTAAATCTGAAATTTTTCCATAGGCTTTTTATCGGAGAACAGCATGAAAGCTGGAGACAAATTTCGATAGAGAAATTTGAGGTGTAAGAAGATAAGCATGTACACAAAATTAACAGTTCGTACTCAACTGTTACAGGCGAACTACACAAAAAATACAAGCTTCAAAGCTTTCCGCCAACTGAACAGCCACCAAATCAGAGGCAAACTGAATTACCAAAATATTCCAGTTTTATATTTTCTGCACTAAGACAGCTGTTACGACATCAAGCTCATTGAAAGGTGCGAAGAACTAAATGGGTAAATACATAGAAAGAAAATCTCATCTCAACAGAAAATCAGTAGAATTTGTATTAAATATTATAAAAGAGCACCAATAAACCGGTGGAACTTTTTCTGTCAAAAAAAAAAACCTATAAATAAAATGCAAACACGATATGAATTAAATGCACCTTTACATCAAAGGACGATTAAGATCATGAACCGAGTAAAAAGCTGAGTATAATTCCATATTTAAACAGATAAGATAATTTCAATTAGAAGCGTTCCACTTTTCAAGAGGAAGAGTTTAAGTAGATTCAGTTTTAAACAAAGTCATACCCTAAACTTTGAGCAGAAAGAAATTCTTTAATTGATTTAACAAAAGAAGCGACAAATATTTACGCTAATGTAAAACTTTTCCGTTGAAAAAGCAATTACTAAAAATCTACAGTTAGTACCAAACACCTTATATTTAACGGTCTCAGATCGTATTTTCCAGAACAAAGAATACTCATAGTAAACAAAATTTCCTCCTGAGCATCAATAAAAGAACGCACAACATAAATTGTATACTATCAATTTTATACTGCCAATTACTTACCTACATCAGAAACCTTAACAGACAATATCCAAAACTTAAGGTGATCTACCGGTACGGAGCAAAATATATCCATTCATTTCGTAATTGAAGCCTATATTTAGGAGAAAAAAATTTTGCAGGCACCTATATACCCTAAAGAGAATTTCGCACTGGTATTTTCCTTTTCTTTTTCTTCGAAGTCTCCGGTTTACAACCAGAAGCAGTCAAACTTTTCGGAGCTTTAGTAGCAGAGGCAACCGGCAAGGGCAGTTTCGTAACTTCGGAGCCCCTGGAAGAGGACGGGGCTGTCAACGAGACTAGACCTCGAGAAGTAGTAGGCGATGTCAAGGACACGGGGTTATTCTGAGACGTTTTAATGGTAGCTGGTGAAGGAACCAAGCGTGTCAAAGTTGACACCGACCCACGGGAGGCCACTGCAGGGGTTGCAACACATGTAGTGTCCGAACTAAGCCACGGCAAGGACGACATCTCAATGGAAACGCTAGCATCCTGTAGGGCGCTGATGTCACTCTCACTCCCACTACTACCACTCTTTAACCTCAACTTCTTGCGGGCCACTTTGACGCCTGACTTGAGATCTGGAGAACTCTGAGTGCAAAATCCCAAGCTGGTCTTGCTGGTCGCGCTACTGCTGCAGTCAGTCTCGCTACATCCAGCAATCGAAGCAGAAGACGGCAATACGTCCAAACTTTTTGCTGCTATGCTTTGGGACAATGAAATAGCAACTTTGCTTCTTCGTTTACCTGGAAGCTTCAACGGCTTCACAGTAGGGACCGCACGTGGAGCTTCGCTAACGCTGCCCTGGTACACGCACGATAATGGCGACCTTGGCGAGACGCAAGGACTACCGCTTGGGCTTCCTATTTCTTCATGCTGACAAGCCGCTTCCGTTTCTTCTTTTATCTCAGGTGAGCGAAGAGACTGACCACAACCAGTCTTGAGCTTTTTGAAACTTCCCCCAACAATTTTACTACGTTCTCTACGAACTTTTTCAACTTTTTTTACCATTTTAGGACTGCCAGGAGCATCAGATATTGAGAGATGAACGTCCAAATTAGGCGTCAAGCTCACACTCGACGTAAGGCTATGCTTTGCTCGCACTTTCGATAACTTTTTACCGCTCTTTGCACTGGAACAAGCTTCTTCAATATCAGTGAACATGAGAGCCTTAGGAACAGACTTTTTAGGAGACGTTGCTTTCAGTTTGTGCGTCTTCACTTTAGGACAGCTACCAAGACCGTACTTAGAGGTGGACCGACCGGACGAACAACCTGCCACTGGTTCCCTATTCTCAGCATCCACTGACGTCCAAGAGAGCCGTCTGATACGGCTCTGACTCTTACTACGGAGAACTTTGGGTGATGATTTTGGCGACGACGAGGGCGAATTCAACGATCCTCCCTTGCTGATTCGACCTTTGCAAGGACGATTACGAACTAGAGGTGTTTGTGAAGTAGCAGCAGTGACACGAGCGGGAGACTTGCGGGAAGAAAGGGGCGATTGCAGAACCGAAGACGTTGATGACGAGTGAAGCGACGACGAAGGCGACGTCAAAAAATTGCGTAGCCACAGTTTCACACCATCCAGGCTACCATAAGGTGAAGCTGGTAGTCGAGACAAGGGGTTGGCGTGAGTCACACGAGGGACGTCCGCACCTGGTCGAGCTGAACTTTGGAGCTTAGTAGCGCGGCCAACACCTCCAGCAATACGTGGACCTTCAGTGGTACGATCAACTTTTTCTGAAGAGCTGCCTACTGTAGTCACAGGCAGGTAGTTGCTCGCTCTAGAAACGGAAGGTGAAGGGCTTGTGAGGTTGCAGGACTTTTCACCCGGGGATATAGTAGTGCCAGCTTCAGCACTGTCAAAACATCTGAACGAAGTCGTCGAAATTGCTTCTTCGATGCTGTCCAGAATACTCACGGCAAGCTCTTTTCCACACTGCACAAAGAAGCAACATTTAATGTTTTCGTTGATGGAGGAATGAACTTAGCACAAAATTAAGATAAAACGGTTTAGGAAACTTCTAAGTGTATATAAGGACATTTCTTGGAGCCTGTACCAAATGTCAGGGGAGCTGTTCAAAATACGAAACATAAAACGCCAAACAGGCTTACATTTTAGACTTCCCACTGAGAGTCTTGTTCTTTGACTAACATCATTAATTTATCTTTTCCACGTCATTGAGGGGCATTATCACACTCATTCATACTTTTCGAGCGAGAAAAGTTAGGAGTAAGACCAGGATACAGTCGGGGCTGCGTGATATAGCACCCGACAAATATATTCTACTCATCGTCTCAAAAGCCCTCTTATCTACAACATAATGATTTTTCGTACGAACAGCTACTTTTCCTCCAATCATACTTTTATCTATCGCCAGAACACCTTACCTGGACTTTAGATTTCATTACATTCTAAACCAGACGTCGCTCGTTCATTGTCTCTATACGCATCAACCACCTTAACCTGTTAACCGTTATTGTCCAGTTATCTGCCCCTGGTAGGTGTCATTTTCACTGTCACTGTCCGCTTAACTAGATTACACTAAGTGCTTCCCAATCGCATTTGTCCATAAAAGTAGACGCATGGGTTTTTCTGTAATTTTGTAAAACAACTGAAGGCACTGTCAGAAGTGACAACGGTAGGCGTGCAGCGGCCACACCGCAGTCACAGTTAACAGGTTAATATTCAGCACTTCATCTCGTTATTCAGTTCGCTCAAAACACTAGTCCGCCGCCATACCTTATTTCTCATTTGATCAAACCGTGTAACTACAACCACATTTCTGAACCATCACACAAAGCTGGAAAAACACTTGCCTCCTCGAAGATGGCAGGGGTGTACTTAGGGGGAGAGGTTGTTTGGGATGCCGGAGAAGTAGCAGACAGTCGTTTAGCGTCCCCTAAGGGAATGGAGAACGGTAGCTGAGGCAAGGGGGGAGGAGCACCGAATGATCTGCCGGTATTGTAGTTACATTCTAGTGTGTAGGACCGCAGCAGCCCTGTCAGACGCATGATGGCAACACGACCTGAACCCTCCTTGCTGAGCCCGTTGCGGCGATCCCTGGCAAAAGAACACACATACCTCGAAAAATGATACTTTGAATTGCAGACGAAAGATGTACTCCACACTCATACAGAAATGTGCTCCCAAACTGGCGAAACTCCCTCAATCGATTAAAAAATAAATTATCTTGACTGCAGCAAAGCAGCCTCATATTAAAGAAAATTATTTCTTATCAACGGTCAAAAGCTATCTACAATTGGAACGAGATGAGACAACCAAAAACTCGTTCAAATACAAAAATAATGATAATGATACTTCAAAAGAAACTACTGAATATCAGTTCACATATGCAGATAACCACCACATAGATGGCAAACCAACTATCATCTTCAGAAACAACACTACTGTCTTTGCAACGTCTAGCAGTATCCTGTCTGTCTCAAAACTAACTACTGGAATTTCCAGCCAATAAATATTACACCTTCATCGTACCTGAGCAAAGAAAATTTGTTTGAATCCTCTGTATGTATGCAAGAGACTTGTAATTTTAATAGCAAAATGGAAACCAGATATACATACGCAAAAATTTTCAAAATTTGAAAATACTGTAATCCAGAAAGGTATTCAGTTTACTTTACTGTCTAGCATCGAGATTGGGAAACACAATTTTAAAATAGTAACGGAAAAATATTTCTGATGTCAGAGTGTAATCCATTAATAAAATAGTGAAGGCAAAATATGCTTCTACCGATATATGGATGGAGCAGGTGTAAAAATGCATGACCTGCATTTTAGGGACTACAGCTTACTTGACACTCATGTTTTTCTCTGTGAAATTGCAAGCTGTGAAGTCAAAATTTCCACAGTTGATGGCAAGCAGTTTGGCAAGCAGCAGATTGTCGACCATCGCACGCACTTCCGGGAACCAGTTGCCATACAGAAAGATGCCTGCAAAGATGATAATACGCATCATTTTAGACCACATTTCTCCATCGAAATGTTGAGTTAAAAATTAGAAAATAATGCACCTTTAAACATTTCACCATCACAATATGAATTTGAACCTTTAAAAATATTTACATATTATAACTACAAATGAATACGAACCATTTGAGAAAAGGAATGCATCTTTAACTACTGAATTAAACATTGTAAAGATTAAATGAATCAATGACTAATTATATGAAAATATAGGCTTATCAGCTCTTGGTATAATAAATGACAACTTAATGCATACTTTGGATAAAATGTAAAATCAAATGCTGAACGAATTGCACAGAAAGGTTAAAAAACACGAGATATTTTTGCCTTTTGAGAATTCTTGCTTAATAATGACGTACTTCATGCAAATAAGATGGCGCTAGGCCAAATTATGGGTACACAACATACAGGTACATATTATCATATAAGTATAACTTTTTAAAACTATTATCATAAAAAGTCACATCCAATTACAAATTGACATATAAAAATCACCCCTATCTAAAAAAGGCAAAAGGGCTACAATAAAACTGATACTATTATCTTTACACAACACATTACCTACTGTCAATAATTCAATGGAAACGGAAGTTTACTACACAGATGGGTTTAGAAGAGTGTATTATAATCAACAGTAATAAACGAGAAAAAGCAACAAGGTTTGATTCAAGGAAGCTTGAACATGGGACAGCTGAGTATAAAGATTCACCTCTTTTGGAGGCATGACCATGCAGGTCCACATACATGTGCAGGCCGCTCTCAAAGCCTTTGTGTGTCTCCGAAGGGAAGGTAGACGCGGCACACGAAGCAGGCAAACCTAACGAAGGTGCGGGGTGAAGGGACGTGCCTTCTCTCCCTGGTTCTCCAACCTCTGCTTCACTTTCACTGCTACTGATCGTCGGCACGCTTGTACCTCCTGTGGTTGTTGCAGGTACGCGGAAAAAGCTAGATGAAGGAGAAAAACGAAAACCAGAACGAGAAGAAAGAGATTCGCTGAAAAGAGAAGGACGTGAAGGAGGTGTGAAGTCATTATCTCTTGAAGTGTTAGAAGCTGGTTTGCTTATAGGAGTAGAGAAGTTCTCGATGGGCAACGATAAAGACAGATCTGAGGATGCAGGAGGATGGAGTATAGATGAGTCATGAGTAGAGTCGTCGCGAGTTGCAGAGACTTCAAAAGGTGACAGAGTAGTAGTACGAGATGGTAAATCACTCTGTTTATCACTAGGTGCGTTGAACGAGTGCAATTTTAAATTGTGCTCCGTGAGAGGAGGAAGCGCATGAGCTGTGCTTCTAGACCTAGTGGTGGGGCCTGTAAAGTGTCCAAGACGCCCTACTCTTGTGTAACGGTCAGAGAGAGACTCACCGTCCGGTTTAGGAAACGAGGAGTAGGAATCTGGATCTGACACTGAAGCAGCGAGAGCACCGAACATGCTTGTGACGCCAGTCTCACTCACGCCAGAGATGTTGGAACAGTCATCGTGTAGATCAGGTAAATCAAGACCCTTAAAAAATAGAGCACTACTTTGCATGGTGCTATCCACAGACTGGTTACTTGAAATATCCCAGCCAGAGGCAGAAGGCTCATCCAAGTCCATAGATACATTTACTCGGGGACCTACGCTACCTTTGCTGTCCTGCTGAGCGTTAGCGTCACTAAAACTGTGACAAGTGTCTTCGTCAATGAGGGGTGGCTGAGGAGCCATGGAAGAACTAGAATGGCAACTGCCCGAGTGGTAGTAAGCCAACAGCGCTCGCACTGCGTCAATCGTAGGGTGTAGTTTGGGGTTAGGATTACAGTACACTCTGTTTAGATTAACCCCGTACTGGTCAGTTCGGTAATGGCCACGAACAACTCCGTCAGGGTTCAGCATAGGTACGAGCTTAAACACGTACAAGTTCCGTAGCTTGCAAGCCCTAATATCATCAGAAAGTATGAAATCCAGGAATCCATTGAAAACGAAGCTGGAAGGCGTCTCTCCAGGATGAACACGAGCAGAGATAAAGACATACTTTTTATTTTTAAACTTAAAAGGTCTAGGTTGAGAGCCGTCAGGAAACAAATGTGGAAGCCTGTCTTCTCTGACGTTAGTAATTCCTAGGTAAGATGATACAGTCAACAGATCGAGTCTCTTCGAGTCGATCGACTTGACAACAAGTTCCCGAACATAATACACATCATCAACCTTGGCATTTGTTTTGGTGACTATGATCGACGGTGAAAGTGCTTCACTTTTGGCATCGGAAGTCGACGCTGGATTATTACAAAGAGCGCTTTCACAGGCACGTAACTCTCGTGCAGGGTTGACAGCCAGGTTGTCACACCCAGCTTCACATGAGAGATCTTTCTTTGATGAACTATTATCCACACGTGCCTTAGAATCTGATTTAGTGCCGCTTGACTGGGAGTGCTCATGAAATAAGCTGTCAATGGCAGCAAGACGGTGCTGCAGTTGTGTGTACGAATAAGGGAACGTGAATGCATAGTACGTAACGAGCTCGGCATCTGCAGGAGTAGTGTGGATCCAGCTGAGGATGGCGTTGCCATCTGCATTCTGGGAACGGACAATGGACCACTAAATACACAAAGAGAATACCACTGGCAAGTAGAAGAATAAGGGAAAATTCGTATTAATACATTATATGTATCCATTATACCTATATTTTCATCCGTTGCCCCTACTTATTCAATCACTTTGCCAACGTATTCATCCCTTGTATCTATATAATCAATATTATTCATTCACCACACCTACGTATTCATCCATTGTATGTGAGTGAAGATGAATGTGAAAAGTTTATTCCAAAAAAAATGAAACGTTCTTAGGTCCTCTAGTTCAGAAAGTAAATCTGACAAACAGCTTCTGTTGTAAAGAAGAGTAAATAGAAGTTAATAGAGGAAGCCAGGAATAACATGAACGAAAAATAGACAACCTGCGTAACCTGGAACCTTTATTTCTCCTATGAGACCCGTTTAAAATATTATAGATTTTGAAAATCCCATGCAGTGTGTTATGTTCGCAGTTTATCTCTGATGATATTATTGATATGACGCACAGGCAAAGAAACACCCCAATACTCCAATAGATACACCGAAATAAGGATGTTCATACGATGTAATTTATCGATGGGACTAAATAACTACCAAGCTACCGATGTTATTGGCGTACACTCCCATACCTAAGAAATAATTACATCAGTCAACTCGTGACAGTAAATCGGTTTGGTCGGATCCTAAACCATATCCCTCTATACGACAATAACCTAAACCCAAAGACAAATGACACCAATTATATTGGATTGTTTAGAATAAACCATTTCTCGATATGATTAAAAAATTTCATGAATAATTTCTATTCAGGTACACTCTAGCGATCGAAGATGTCACGATAAAATTCTTAGGACCAAGTTTTCTACCAAAACTATCTTCCTATGAAGCCCTCAAAAGGGTATTTATAAAGTGTGAATCTTAGAATCCTACTACACCGTAACCAGACACTATCCAAACCAAAAGAAAAGAATTTATGACAAGCGCATAAGCACACTAAGCTGAAGAGCAGACGTACCCTGGCATCACAACTAAAATCAGTATTACAAAACATGATAATGAGCACTGCATTCAGGATTAGACGCACCCAGCAATGAACAGGCACAGGGCAGCGTGTCCAGTGCTCCAAGGAGTGGACGGGCACACCAGGCTTGACCTGCATCCACACAGGCTTCATGCCCTGCGAGTACAACTTCACTTGCTTGTTCAGGTTCATGATCAGCAGCCTGGCACGGTCCCCTGGCACACCACCTGCACGAGGCGGCAAGCGTCATGCAAATACAAATTCTCGCTACAGTAAATAGTGTCGGGTGAAAGATACAGTTTGCCAATTAGATAAGTTTCTTGTTGCAGTTTTTATTCAACTAGAAAGCTAGTTTAATTGAATTAGATATAGGTTTCCGTGTGAATCGAAACAGGTAATTTGAAGCTAGAGTAGTTTGATGAGCTTTAGAAAACTTCAAATAACTGCTTGATGATGTTAACCCTCATGTAGAAAATTTTGAAATGCAAAGACAAATAAATTAAAGCTCACAAAAATATAATTGTTTTGATGAACTTAAATTAATAGAAAAGATATCACGTATGAAATTCAGACTTTTTAATATTAATCCCTACACCATGATAATACATTATTTACTTCAAGTAGGTAATTATAGGTTGAAATGATATAGTTACAATTAACTCCTCATAGCTTCTATTGCACAAGTTGGAACCAATGCAAAGTTAATGAAGTTATTATGCTTCCCCAGGTTCACACACACAAAACTGCCAGCACTACACCACAAGCCACCATTCTCACAAACCAGAGCTACACCAAAAGGAATATACCATAACATGACAAAGATAATCTACTGATGAGGCGGCAGACCTCTGGGAAAATTAACAAAGAAATACATTAGTCCAAGTTGAGATGGCCACGTTTGGATTGTCCAAGGTGCTGCCCACTGGTGGACACTCAATGCATAGAAGAAAAAATCTAGGTTTTGCATGAGTCAAGATGGAGCCTAAATGCTTTCTTCCACTTGCCCTGATGCTAAGCCTAAAAGTGTTGCAACCGTACACACGCCGCTACCATAGCCTCAGAACTCATCGTTACTGAGAAAAAGCCTATATTTAAACTAGCAAGAGCTGTCCATAGCACAAAAATGCAAACTAGAAAAACTTCATAATCGTAGTACACAACTGTGCAGAAGCGCAATGCTGTGTTCAATGCAACACAACTTGCAACAAAAGAAATGCAAGTAGTGATATGAACCGATTTATGGAACATTAAAAACAATTACCTATCACTTGAAAGGTCCCAACTTGATTTATGGGACATGAAAAACAATTATCTATACCTTGAAAGGCCCTAACTACAGTTGGGCCTAAATTTAAACTTAAAGTTAACCTACACTTTAAAGACCAATATACCTGTAGAGAGAAAATTTGGGTTTGTAATATGCTTTGAAAACAGTTGTCTGATGAGTAAACATATATACCTGGAAATACAGTAGGAGGTGATGATATAATGCTATTTAATAACAATAACTCAAATATTATTTTGCATGTTATAAAAAACTAATATGGAAAAGCATAGTAAGAAGACTAGCATTTTTATGACCTGTGATAGAGAAGAAGAACCAGGTTCTGTTGGTATTCTCATATGCAGTGTTGGCACAGTCAGGAGCTGTGTACAGCTGAAATTCATGGTCAGGTTTGTTGCTGTGCGGCTGAATGAGAGGAGGAGTGGTTGTGTTGTGCTGTGGTCGAGCTGCTCCGGACGACTGACGCTTCAAGGAAGCGTTTTTGCAGCTGCCCACTGAAGCAGGCTCCTGAACAGACTGCCTGAGACTTTTTCTGGCACTGCTTGGAGTACCTGGAGACCCCCTGGCCAATCCAGCTCTGCTGGACTGCAGTTGTGAGGATGCAGTAGCTGGTGAACACGATGGGGAGTTGACATGGGAGCTGGAGCGGAGCTCTGGCTTTGTGGTGCGCAAGTGGCATGCAGAGCACAAATTGTTTGGAGTGCAGCCATCTGGGAATAGAACAGAAAATTAGCACCTGTAAGTGTATGGCAATACTAAAAGCACAAAGAAATATTTCTTCAATTATTTTCATCACACATAAGTTCTATTAAGTTATTTTTATAATCAGACTAACAATATCAAAAAACTATAAACTTAAAATGTATTGAAAATAAATATAAATGTACATTAGAGAAAAAATAATACGGCACACTTTTCAGAACCAATGTCAATACAATTTTATCAACAAATGACCAGTCAATTAATGTAAAAAAACAGATAACAGCTCACCTGTGGGAGGCACTTCAGAAACACTGGCAAGATTTGCACACTCAAAATTGGCAGCAAAGAAATACTTGCCGCACTGAAACATTGCAGACCCGACTGAAGGGATTTAGCAAACCTTGCACAAGAACATGATATTATACAATGAATCCTTGCTGGCTACAATATTGGCCTCAATAGAAGGAACACAAGCTTTGATCTGACATCACACATTGTCATAGAACAAATGCTACCTTGAAAGGAATTTGAAGGTAAATAAATTAAGTCATAGTGTTGAACATTATAGAGAATCTGTAAAATAATAATTTCAGTCATAAGTTTTCATTTCAGTTATTAATAATCTTCTTCAGTAATTAAAAAAGTACTAGAAAAGTCATTTTCAATTCCAGTTACACTTAATTATCTTCATTTCAAAACCTCTACAAATTTTGTCCAGAAAAAAATTATTATTCAGGAAATAAATGATACACTGAAGTAAATATTAAAAAAAGCTGTAAATCTTTCAATTTCTCTTTAGGGAGATGATGTTTTGCCAACTATGTGACAGTGCAGAACATGAGTTTACACTAAGCACCATAAAAGTTTTATATTCTTTAAAGATATTCTTATTAGTAAGCTATTAACTCTGTGTCCTGCTAACTATGATAAGCTCACAACAACTGTAAATTAATTAATCAAGGCATAAAAATAGTATAAAAAGGCCATTAACCCATTTAGGCTAGTACATGCATAGATTTATCTAATTCTCTTAAAAATAATGCTATTTATTATGAATTAAATTCAATCAATTTCACATTCACACTTATGTATACATGGGAGTTTTGTCCAACTTCAAGCGCATTCTAAATGTGTTTCACGTAATTGATCATTACATCAAAGATGGCACCCACCTTCTTTTTTGACTTTTGGCCCTAATGGTTTAATGAGCTATCCATTTCTGATTAGCAATGAGATGTTGTTAATGAACCTTAAGAGTTTACTATTAGATATTTATGCATCACTAATAAGTCTAACCAGTTTGGTAATATGTCTCAACAGATTGCTGAAGAATTTCCAAGAGACAATAAATGAGAGTAAAAGTTGACTAACCAATAATCAAATTTGACATACACCACCAAATTCTTTTTATTCAAAAAAAAAACAATAATTACATGCCATCACCTCACACTTCAGTGGATTAGCCATTATATCACATAAGAATGATACAGACTAATAAGAAGTTTCTCAGTCTAGCCTCTGGAAGAATATTTTGTACTTGACCACTAGGCCACTAAGGGACAATTATTAGGAAAATAGCAAATACTTTCATCAATTTGAGAGTTGGTCATTGTATCTTCTCAGCCTGAAGCATATTAGGAACCGAGGTGGCTTAATATAGGCCTCAGAGATGTGAGATTCATTTTATAAGTTAGTAGCAGTGATATTGATTTATGTGAACAAAAAGATTCTTTTACAATTCAGTAACACTGCCATTAATTTATATCAACTACTCATCCATTTAGCATTACTGCCAAAGCAGTTGACTGGAATAGTCTAAACTGAATTTTAAAACATTTGGAAATTTATAATTTTCAAGGTGTCAGGAAAATCCATATAATTTTAATTTATACAGTGTCAGGAGAGTAAACAATTTTGATTTATATAGTGTCAAGAGAGTCCATATAATTTTAATTTATAGTGTCAGGACAGTCCATATAATTTTAATTTATTTATTTATTTAGTGTCAGGACAATCCATATAATTTTAATTTATTTAGGGTCAGGACAGTCCACATAATTTTAATTTATTTAGTGTCAGGACAATCAACATAATTTTAATTTATTTAGTGTCAGGACAGTCCATATAATTTCAATTTATTTAGTGTCAGGACAGTCCATATAATTTTAATTTATTTAGTGTCAGGACAGTTCATATAATTTTAATTTATTTAGTGTCAGGAGAGTTCATACAATTTTACTTTTCATAGAGTCAGAAAGGTCCACATCAATTACCATAGTGTGTTATCTAATTTTTCCAAGGTGCAGCAGAGATAACATGAATATTTACAGATGCACAATAGGAATTCTCTCACGCTCAGCTTACTGTTGCTCTGAAGCTGTTTCACCATTTGATCAGTACAAAAATCAAACAACCTATGATGCATATGCATAATATAGTTTTTTGTCAACTCTCATACACAACTTCTAAGATTTAGAATCAAACTCATTTTAAAATCTTTACAATACAGAAATAATAACTGTTTGTTACATTTAAAATCAAGAAATGAGCAATAACTCTTTCAATTTGAACCAGCAATGAACTATTTCTCAATATTCTGCTACATTTCAATGTGTAGATCAAAGTCCGCAGATCATGGTCGGACTACTGTGAATGTAACATAATTATGGCTGCTTGATGACATCAAATTTAAAATCATCGAGTTTCACAGTGAATAGTTAAATCTTTCTGTCACGCATTTAACCCTTTTGCTACCGTTGGGTTAATATGTCCCCAAACAAATTTTAAAAATCATTCCCTTTAGTCCCATATTCTAAATATTTCATTCAAAATTGTGGCAAAATTACATAGGAATTAGTAAAGATGTCTGGTAATTTGCGATTATTTTGATCAGTATGAAAATAATTTGGTTGTGAAAGGGTTAATGACCAAGTTATTTCTCCACTGAACAAAATGTTGTGTAAATCACCACTCATCTTTGCTGTTTTTTATGGAATTTTGCCCAACTTTTAGAACAAAATATTTAGAATAGAAGACTAAAGTGATTTCAAATGGACTTCATAAGGGATGCTGGTCATATTAGGATTAAGACAAGGCTAGCAGAAATGCAAATGCAATTTGACAAACTCCTTGTTAAAAATGGTAAACACAACTATTGCAGAGAATATTAGCAATTTTGTTCACTCTCTGGTGACTTCCAAGTAGCCTGGATTTGGTTACTTATTTAACAAGTTTATTCTGGTTTTTACATTCATTGCATATAACAAGAAATTGGCTCACTGTAACCAGAAAAGGTTGGAATAAATGCAAATGCATCCTGATATCTCTGTAGGATTGCTTCTTAAAACTTGGAATTTTCCTGAGAAATTTGAATCCTTTAAGCACTTTCTATGGCTAAAACTGTAATTTGTTCATAATTTTATCATGTTTGTGCTTCTCTATAGAGTATAAAACTGTTAGCAATTCAAGGAAAATTAAATTCACACCTAAAGTAGTGTCTTCTAATCTTAATTTTATGTTTGAGAGCTAGGAAAATACTCTCAACAGCATCTTTTGGAGAAAAGAAAATAGTTACCTATCATAAGAGTCATACTCAAGATACTATAATCATTTTGGTGAAATTAAAATAATTACCTATCATCAGCCATACTCAAGATACTATGATCATTTTGGTGAAATTAAAATAATTACCTATCATCAGTCATACTCAAGATACTATGATCATTTTGGTGAAATTAAAATAATTACCTATCATCAGTCATACTCAAGATACTATAATCATTTTGGTGAAATTAAAATAATTACCTATCATCAGTCATACTCAAGATACTATGATCATTTTGCTTCCTTGTAGTCAGAACTAAAGCTTTCACAAATTTTATTGGTTATCAAGTGCCTGCCACACAGACAGTACCTCCCCGATGCTAATGCAATGAAACAGAAAACCTTGTCTTTTGCTAATCTTACTTGTATGAATTAATTGTTAGTGAATTACTCTCCTATCTTCTCTGAAAACGCAATCGGGGATGATTTTAATGATTTAAAAAAACCATTGTGATATTTCATGAGTTACCTGTAATAGAAATGTGCGCTAATATTGAGCTAAGTTTCTAAAATTCAGACGCTATGAACACATATAAGTTAAAAATTATTAAATCGTTA
Source organism: Trinorchestia longiramus (assembly GCA_006783055.1). Taxonomy (NCBI): domain Eukaryota; kingdom Metazoa; phylum Arthropoda; class Malacostraca; order Amphipoda; family Talitridae; genus Trinorchestia; species Trinorchestia longiramus. The sequence goes on along the minus strand of VCRD01002267.1, from coordinate 33,143 downwards.
TATAAAATACCACGACAAAAAAACAATTGTTTTCCGCCGCGGTGTTTCGACACACAAACTACCCTGTAAATTTACTGGTCTCAAACGATTATCCAAACTTGAATGAGTTACTTCATAATGAAAATTACATAATGTTTATACGCCTTAAACTTCTTAGAAACAATAGAGACGAAAAAATCTAATATAGAACACATTGGACGTGCAATTCACAGTAGCAATCAAATATTTGGAAGCGAGCGACGTGACCCACCTTTACGACTGACTAAGCTCTACTGAGTTATACAATTTCTTGAAGGCTGGAATCTGTTTAATGTGGATACAAGCGGAAGCCTCTGTTCTCTGTGTAGGATTTATAATTCGCAGTGTAGAAACGAGTTCAAACTAATAAAACTTCTAATGAAATAAATCAAGCTGCTGTGGAACAATGCACATGATTATTTTCACATATTAATGAAAAGTACGTTAGTCTAAGTTCTCAATTATAACTGAGAAAAGAGAAAAATATAAAGAAAAATCATTTATTTCTAATAAATTTGATGCATAACATATGCATTATTATTGCACCTTCAAATATATCTTTACTAAAATCTTTAAATGATAAAATACATTGGTTGATAATAGCACAAATAGTTTTTATGTTTAATAGATGTAGAAATTACAAATATTTGGTGACTGTCCCAAAACCTGTTGAATTATGACATATATATAATTTTCATAAGTTATTGTAATACGGTGTGTCTTTTTCTTTATTATTCATATCGGTGGGCCAACGTTTACTCTGAGTGCTCGGGCCTAACTTCTTCACAAAAATTATATACACATACAGCCCTGTCAACGCTGATATACTTATTGTTCAAAAGAACTAGTCCTATTCAAGGAATAAATATATTTTGCGCCATCAGACGGAGAGAGAGGTATTTTATTTTACTTTGTATCCTAAAATAAATACAACGCTTCCTCACTGTGATTTAACAAGATGACGTAGCCCATATTCCTATATATTTTACTTCAAATATATACATAAATTTATTACGAATGTTTTTTTCATTCAACCACACTATAAAAATGAACCACTATAGTGACGCTACGCGTAATCATAGTCGTGAGCTAGTTTAACAGTTGACTTTTTGGTTACCTCATCTACGCTATATTCCACATAGGCACATATGGAGTTGGATGTTTTTGTGATATCAGATTCCCAATTGAAGGTTTAACCTGAGCTTTCACAGTTTGATTTGTATGACTATGATTACGCAAATGGTCATGATACCGTTTTTTGTGCGATTTCATTTTTAAATTTAACGTTCAGAAGCACAAACAAGAAATATAGTAAGCATACAACCGTAACTTCTGAAAATAGAAACTAAACTAGAGATTCCCTACACTACAGCGAAATGCGATGGTGACAGTTTATTTTCCAGACTGCTATTAGAATAATTTCAACTATACAATCAAAAACAATACACATAACTTATTCAACCTCAAAACAATTTTCCCAGCTCATTATTTTCTTAGAAAGTTGACCATGAACACTAGCTGAACGTTTTTCTTTATGGTGAACAAACATCTGCGTACAACACTGCCAACAACGTCAGCTATAACATAGTACTGCCCTGTTTCAGTGTAGGTAAAACCGAAGAAGCGAAGACACATTCCATTCACAAATCATTTTGCAAGTTTGATTTTGGTTACAAGGCGTAGGTTAGCTGCGCGGTGAGAGTCAAGCGCTAGCTATTATTAGGCAGAATCACCAGTCCACATATTGAGAACAAGCACGTTAAGGAATGTCATTTATTTATTAGTCTCATTTGATAGTAGATCATACCAATACTTGCTGAAAATACTTTTGGATTTCTTGAGACAGCCTACACATCTCCGTTCCTTTGCAGTAGTAATTAAGAGTTTACGTAGAGCCTATTCCTATATTAGAACATTGAATTTTTGTGATAGGGTTTATGAAAGAAATTTTCTAATGCTGTATTTGTTGTATCCTCACATTAAAATAATGCAGTTTAAAATTTAATAAGACAGGCTTTAATTTTAAAATCAGAGACACTGACGCCGGGTAATAGGCCAATGCAAACCAGCAGATTTAATACCGTACACATACAATTAAATGGAAATACTAGTCTCGTTTGACACACAAGTTCAGAGTTTCGAGCGATTTACAATCCACAGGACAATATTTTTTTTAAGTTAACGTTTAATACTATAGAGCTGTTATGAAGTTTTAAGGTGTTCCGTATTTTATAAATCTTCGAATCTTAAAATACCTTCTTTAACAAAAAATCCAAACGACATGCAAAAACTAGTCATGACTTAAGCGCTTCGTTTTACACAGTTTTACTCTCGATACAATTGGGCAAATTCGGTATCTAATTGATACTCCATCTCAATTGAAGTGTGAACAAATGCTTTAGGAGTGTTTCAAGCACCCAGGAATAAAGAGACAGCATTAGAGTGCCATTGTACGGTACATCATGGTCTTTTCCCTCAATGAAAAAGCTAAACAATTGTACAAAACAGGAAACTATAGTACGTAACCAAGTACCAATCAAATTCTGGACTTTACATTCAACGTAAAGTAGAATCCATTTCACTTAAGACAGAACATCCGTTCATTCGTAAACTCTCTAACGTGGGTAGACTTTGTATCAACAATACCTGGGGTCACATCATAACACAATTTCACAGCTCATAAAGACTTCAAAGTTGCAACTAAATGTCTTTATATTCCACACATCTCATTCTTTTGATTGGAAAGTTACGCTTTAGTCCACTGACTAACCACTAGTTTCAACCAAGCTGAAATGAAAAATACTTCAGTAGTTTGCAGCAATTGTTAACACAAGATTGTGACAAACATTGGACGAGTCATTTAAGCTATCACGAAAATGTTTCAGTGCGCAACAATTGTTCACATACAGTACGATTGTGATAATTATTTTGGCAAGTTAGCTTCCGGTGTACTTGGTCTCATCAATTATTAGATGCACCATCACTATCTAAATCCTTCAGTGACTAGGCAAACAAGAGCCTGCCTAGCAGAACAAATTTATTCATTAAAAAAGTAAGAGAGATAAACGTCTGGCAGAAAATACAGGTACGTTAATCGTAATGAGACGACAGCAGATGTATTCACATCTACTCTTTTCCATGAAATTTTGCTTACAATAAAAGATGTTTTAAATTGATGTAAACAACATAATTTACACAGGAACCCCGCACAACGGCACCACTTTTGTGTGTGTTGCAAAGCATAAACTTTAAAGCCAAGAAAATAGAGAGCAAGTAGTAGCGACACAATACAAAGTTCTCTTTTACTCTTTTCAAATCAACGAAGACTTCTAAACATTAACTAATTTTGGGTTCTACAGCATGGAACACAAATTTGTTCAGATGAAGGTACCTACAACAAGCATTTTAACTTCACGAAACATAGCCCCTTTGGCACAAACTTGAGCGAAAAATTAAAGAAAAATGGTGAAAAGTACAAGAAAATATTAGATTTTGCAACTCATCGTAGAATGTAACTCGTGCTTCTGCAACTAAATTACAGTTTAACACGAAGTGCTCAATAAATTGCAACTTTAAAGCAAGTAATACAAGATACGGCACAACGATGGCATATTTGTAGGTTTAATAAAAGTGAACTATGTAGAGTACATAGAGAACGAAAAATGTGTTATTTTCGAAAAGTATGTATGTCATTTTGAATCACTTTATTTTCAGTCGGCAAAATGAATTTTCCAGGCGAGCATCGCGTTTTCAGTAACCATGCCAACAAATATGCCTGATCATTTTGCCACACGCTGTGGAATAATCAAGGAAACTCACAGGCAATTCTAGCCGTAAGTTTACCTGGACCCTTAATGACTGAGAATCTCAAGTATCGTGTAATTTTTCACAACCACAAATCACAATTGCCCAAAAAGTTGGAACCTTCCAGCCCCAAACAAACTCAAGCGAGATAACTTACACACAGTATTCACCCCGTTTTTATATTGCACAGTCACAAGGAGACCATTTTACAATGCTTCTATAAAATATTAAACTTGTACTGCCGTTGAAAATCTTTGACATCTCTCAGAAATTTTTGAGCTACGCTTTGTTACTGAAGCAACTTTGTTATGAATAGCTATTAAATAGCATCTTAAACTCGTGTTGATAGTATGCACCTAAATTTACTTCCTTAAAAAAAACTGAACCAACACGATCGTAGATGACACAAAGATCACTCTGGGTCGCAGAAATTGGGACATTCTAGGAGGTTGCTGGAATGATGAGTTGGCTTCCACTATCACAAATAAACATGGGCGGTAAAAGTATGAACAATTCTCTGGAGAGACAATCATTAGAATTTCGTAGACGGCGAAGTCACCAAGCTGCCTTGATAAGCAAAATCCAACATGCAAACGAAAGCAAGGAAGGCTATATGGCACTATTGTAATTGAGGTTGCATGTGCATGAGATGTCTACGTTAAACTTCAAAATGGTAGCAACCCAAGAATGGAGCAAACAAGCTGGTTCCTGTGGCCATATTCTATTCTATTAGAATTTCTCCGCTATAAGGAAGTCCAGTAGACAAATAGCAGTACTACACAAAATCCTGGGATTACTCTATTCATAGAGTGACACAACACCGTCTGAGGGAGTTTCTCACCGAACTAAAAAGTTTCAAATGAATCCACAACAGAATGATTGAGAATGAAAAGACAAACGAAAGTCCCATTCAAGCGACAGAATAAAGACATAAGTAGCATACTGTAGTAAGAGAATAGGAATTAAATAGGAGAGGCTGTTATAAATTCAAAGCTAAAAATAATTAAATGCAACGCTTCCCTGGCAAATGCTAAGTAGATATTAAGTCCTTAGAGAAAAATGGGAAAAGTTTGTAGGGAATCGTATGTTTTTTAGAAACATGAATTAAGGTAAAAATTACGCCTCAAAAAGCCACAAAATCATACCAACCGATCACACACAAAGATTGCACAAGCAATGGAATGTGGACATAACATAGCATCCTTTAAATAATTAGTACGAGTTCATTTCAAGACATCTGCAGAAATAGCGTCTTACTGAGGACTTCATTAACAATAATTATTGGCACAAAGGTTATTACAAACTAAGCTATAATAAAACTGTAACTTTAACTTACCCTAAAATTTCGGATGTGAAAGAAGAATATGAAGCACTACTGAAATCTGTATACCTTAAATAAGTGGATTGTACAAGATAAATTGAAATAACCGCAGTTGTGCAGCAGAAAACACTTTAGTCCATCGTCAATGGTAAATTTTTCTACACTGCAAAACGTCGGCCTCTCCTCAATAACGCATAAGATTTAGTCATAAGATTGGGGGCAGATAAATCTACAGAGAGCTACTGCTACTCAGTCACATTAAACAAAAATTTCCTTACAAGATCAAAGCTGTCAAAATCGAAGAACAGGTTTTTAATTTTAAATTAAAAGAGTTGAGGCTGTGGAGGTAAAAAAAATTAAGAATTCACACTCGCGAGCTAAACAGTCGTTAGTTATATGTACTTGCCTTACGTCATATCATATACAGACAGAAAGCATAGTCCTTTCCGTCAGAATACGAAGACAAGTGGTCGTTCTTTCAAGAGAACCGAAAACAGCATTTTTCCCAAAGCAAGACCGAGACCAGTGGTCTTTTTTGCTAGACAGAGAACAAAGGTCTTTCATACTAGACCCAGAGTATTTGTCGTTCTTACAAGACAGAGAACATCGATTTTTCATGCTAAAAGGGCTCTTTCATGCTAGACAGAAAACAATGGTTTTTCATTCTAGTCAAAGAAAAGGGCTCTTTCATGCTAGACGGAAAACAATGGTTTTTCATTCTAGTAAAAGAAAAGGTTCTCTTTCATGCTAGACGGAAAACAATGGTCTTTCATTCTAGTCCGAAAAAAAGAATCTGTGATACAGGGCAACAACGACCTTCATAACACTAGGCCACGACGTACTGTCTACTCCTACAAAAATGCAGGTTAACTATAGCCTCGCACTGCTCCGCTGCTTAGTGAGGTGTGACCACGACGCAAGCCTCAGCATGCTCTTCAACACTCGGCCGTTCCTCTTCTTGCCTGTCCCACACGACGACGGGCGAAGATCTTCTGGCACCATCGCAGTGTTCTCTTCGTATACTTTGGGATACAGCCCAGCAAACTGAAATTTTAACAGAGCTTTAATTCAAATTAACAGAAGTGGGAATTACTAGCTACAGATGCATGAAAGGTCATAAATATTAATTTGTCATTGTTCTGGAAATTGGTAGTGCGATTTTGCAGCCATGAAAATGTACATTCATGAGTCTGGACGTGGAGTTTACGTAAAATATTTTATGAAAAGCAAGGAATGAATTGTAGTTTAGCACGAAGTGTAATTGATAATTACAATTTCACTTCTAAATATACACTGCCTTTTCGATGACCAGGATGAATCATGGAAATATACCAATGAATCTTATAAAAATCAAAATGGCTCGATAAATTTTGCCAATTCTACAACGAGTACAGCAAGTGCGTTCATAACCTACGTTAGACGGTGAGGTGGCTTAGTGTCTCAGGTCACAAGGCGATTTAAATTAGGAATGTCGATCAAACAAGAACAAATTTTACCAAATAACGAATTCAATGAGACCTCTTTGAACGGTTCAAATCGTCGTTTGGTCACCCTGAAATGACAGGATAGTATGTGAATGTACACAATTCGCACGTATGCAGTAAGCCCAAAAAATTATGATTAATCATAACCAAAAGGTTATGATTATTTCACTTTCCAAGCCGAGAAAAAACACATTTTCAATTAATTTCAGTAGACCTTGGGCTTCTGCAATACGCCATGGAAACCTCTCTGAAATATCACGGATGACGTAAGAGTTTATGCAGTTACGACTATTTGGTCTATAGACAACTGGTATGAAAAGGCCTTACTATTATTATTCAAGTGTACTAGTTTGCATATAAGAGAAATGAATTTAAAACCTAGACACCGTTGCCATTACTCAAGTGTACTAATTTATATTCAAGAGAAAAGGAACACAAACCTGAGCAATCTTGGTTTTTTTAGCATCACGTGACAATTTAACATCGTTGACAATCTGCTGCAGAAGCTGTAACAGATGTTGCTCCTGGTGCTCCAACGAACGCTGGCGCTGCCACTCGGCCGCGTCCACCTGTACACAATAACTAGCAGCTCTAGCACACCTCTCACTTCCATCATAAACTTCTACCAGATCTCTAGCACTAGTTGAACGGGGTACCGCGCTCGCGTTTTTGCCGTAAGGACCAGAAGAGAGAGAGTTATACCTTCCTTTAGAACAACTACCAGAATTAGGTTTGCCTACAGAGGAATATTCGTCATATCCTTCATCCAAGTCGACTTGCATTTCGTCAGCAAATCGTTGGTGAAGGCCCTCGTTTTTGTAAGTCACCGGTCTATCTGCAACTTGAGTTGAAACTCCAGTTGGAAGAGGACAATTTTTTACTAAAGTGCCTGATGCTCTGCAAGTGGAATGTTGTAGAAGAAGCTCGTGATCAGAGTGCCGATGGCATTGGTCACTGTTTCTGATAAAGTTCGAGTCGTTTTTAACGAGCGATCTGTAATTTTCTGATATTCTATCTCTGTTGTTGTCGGCCACACACAAGAGATCTGATTCGTACCGAATAAGGGTATCGACCGCCCGCAGAACGTCGTTTTTGTTCACTGATCGGGCTGTGTTGAAGTTATTGGCGTTTTCAGCCAGACTGTTTTCATAACGTCGCGTAGCGAGGCGATCACTGCTGTGACACTTGTAATGGCAGTGACTGTTGTAACTTTTGTTCGTGCCAGTACAATGGCTGCCAATATTATGACTGTGGCTGTTGCAGGATGTGTCGGAGTGACAGCAGCCAGTGCCACTGCGGTTGTAATCTGTTGAAGAGTTGTACCTTTGATCGTCAGTCGCATGGCTAAGAGAACCATCATTTGTAATGCTACCAAGACAGGTCTCTGATATTTTCATTGAAGTACCACAGTCCGCGCTGCAAGGACGGTTGCTCGACGTAATTTTTTCTTTGTTTATACACTCAGAAAATTTGTAACAATCTTTCGTAACTGAAGTCTTTTTTCCAATAGTATTTTCATGATTTCTTCCCAAATTACTGAAATGCTCTTGCTGCTGAACAGAACCATCAATTCCGCAGTATTTTCGACGAGAGAGACTCGCTTCGACATCAGCGTTTTCTGGACTCACTCTGGAACCATTACTTGAAATGTTTCTTACATTTTCAACACCTGCACTTCCACTGAATTTCACACCACGAAGACCCGAGTTTTTGCTAATCTGTTTAACAGCGTCAACAGGGGGACGATTTTGCAGAGGATAGAGACTCGCGACTTGTTTTCGGTTATAGGAACGACGGTGGCCAGAAGGCTGTTTAACAAGGGCACGGATGGTGGATGGCTGAGAAGACTGGACCAGTGGGGCGAGGGTGGTGGAGCGTGGCACGGTGCTCTGGAAGGGCAGTGGCACCAGTGAACTACAATCACAATCACAGCGACGACACGATGTAACGAAGATTACATTATGAGAATATCAAAAACTGAACTCTCACTCGAAATAAGGGTGACCTGGAATGAACTATGAGACTATAAAGAAAAACAAAAATTAGAAAGTGATTAGGTAAGAAGAAAGACATGCAATGGCTCATGAGAAATTGAGTGATAGATGGTAGACAATCTATGATAAAAAGCTAAAAGAAACATGCAGTGACAATATGTAATGTGGAAGTATGATACGCAGACATAGGATGAAAGAAGAATAAAGCAAAATTTATTACTACTCCATTACACAATGTCAATTAAACTTTAAGAAAATCCGTCTTTCTACCGCAGTCAAGGTGTAGTTTTTGAATTGTAATGACCTAAATATCCAGTTAAATCCAATGGTGATACATGTCGGGAATAACGCAAAGAAAAATGTACAATAAAGCAATAGATGGATAAAATGTACCAAAGAAGGATGAAAGGCAGCGACAGAACAAGGCAAAAAAACAAGATGACCCATAAATTTTGTCACAAAGTTTCAATGAATAACTGTCAAATCTTAAGTAATTTATTTGAAATCTTGTATACATATTCGCAAAATCTTTAAAAAAAATGAACACATGAAGATGTTATATTGGTTTTCGTAATTCTATAAAACGTTAAAACGACCTAGACAAACGATGGTCTGACGTTGAATTTGAAATAAATGAATGAAAACAAAATAAACACATAAAACATCAAAATTAAAAACATTTTAAAGGTAGGGCAAGAAATGATGCCCACACAAAAATGTGACAAAATCAAATGAAACAGTAAAAACAATATGGGCATAAAAAATCATTTACAATTGCCACAAAAAAACTGACACATTGAAAATTTTTGGACTAAGAACAAAACAATGTAAGTTACAAGTGGTTTACTTTAATTCGTTTGTGCCCCTAATACTCGATCATGTTATATTACTTAGGGATAACAAGGTTTCTGAGTGTTGTAGTGCCGGGTGGTAAGGCAGCAGCTTTCTTCATGTAGTAAATTAAATTAACTTCATAAAAAAATTACAAAAATAAATTTACCATAAATTACAAAATTTGCAAATTCTCGTGACTTTCAGGTGTGCAGCTACGCGTCTCATAGACATGCCTTGTTGTAATGGGATACAGACGTAGCTAATCTACTCCATTGAAAGCACAGTTCGACAAATTCCAATCACTTGGAGCAGAGTTACAGGGCGACTGAGGTCGAGAAAAAGTAACATGGTGGCACTAGAGATAATGTAAATTAACTTCATCGCAGTAAGCTACTGAAGACGGAGGCTTGATAGAGGAGTGAAGTGAGGCACGCTCAGCTATACTACGTCAATACAACAGCCCACGTTTCCTACGGCGGGATTTGCTCGTGTACAGATTTTTCTTGCAATAAAAATGTTGCGTTTTTTTGCGGCGACTGTATACTAGCGTGTGGTTTGTAACAAGCTTCATTGACAAGAAAAAAAGCAGTAAATTATTTTAAAAAGATGAAAATTTCAAGCAAGTCACTGTAAACAAGAATGTAAATCAAAGCAATTTGATGTTTAGGAAACTTTCAGAGTACATGACAAAAAACATAATGGGAATTTTCAAGGAGAATTTTTCAAATCATGGAAAGATACCATAGAACTACTACTAAAGCCAAAAAAACAGAACTCAAGCAAATAAGATCAAAGGACTACCTCAAGACAGCGAGTCATATCGACAATCACCACATGATAGAAAGAAACTAGTCTTTAAGAGACCGAGGTTCTCTATTTATGAATCTCGCAAAGCGAGACATGTGGGAACAAGTTGCAGTTAATAATGAAAGTTGCAATTATCGACCAATAGGAATCATAAAACTCTCGACTCTTCATACCTATACACACTGAGAATATTTTCGTGCTGAAGTTCCGAGTGCTTTGGGATATATTTCATATTTTCATTTATTTAGCACAGCATAATGGATTGGCAATTAGCAGTTAGGAATGAGGAAGCATACAGAAGAATCATCCGTAATCTAAACAAATTAAAAATTAATGGAAGAGTTCCCTGAACTAAAGGTGCAAAGGCATGTGAAATGACTGAACACAGACCATTACGGACTCTCTCAAATGAAAGTACACACTGAAGAAGAAACTGTGAAATTATACAGCAGACATACTAATCAAAAAGTTAGACGCAAAATGCCATATTATTGTAAGAGCAGTGAGGTATGGAGACGACTAACATTAACTCTAATTAATATCTGATGCTCAAATTATTAAATATGAAGCCATGCTCAAGCAGAAGCCATGCTCAATAAGAAAAAAGGCCCAAAACATCGTAATTAGATCGTTCCACCAGCACATTACGTGAGACAAGTAAAATGCCCCACGATGAGAATTGAAACAAAAACAGAACAAGTTTCTCATGGGAAGTTGAACAAAGCAAGAAGAAACAACGTGAAGAACCCAACTTTAAAAAGTATTAATGATCGTCTAAACATCCATTAGGAGTTGTCTTTTATAGAGCTTTATAGTTTTCAAAAAGCTTACAGGATCCTCCGTGAGTTTGCCAGTGTTGTGATTGGAAACACCACTTTAAGCACTCGGCAATTATACCCACCGTCGGCAGCGTTGTTTAAGGTTTGCAAAAATAACCGAAAATTTAAACAAGGACATGCACGTTCAGCGAAGGTCCATCCCATGTAAGAAACTAACACTTCAAGCAGTTGAAGAAGACAGCGAAAGTTCAGCGGAATTCAAGCATACATGAATCATGCACGCTACGATTTTGGTCCCACACACTCTTGCCTGAGACGGTCGTGTACGAGTAGGACTACTAGCCTTTATTACTTCTGTCGAATAGTGAGAGTTGACACAGGTCTTGGAGGAGGTTCTTGCGCAGCGAACTCCACCATCATCAAGCAAATGTAACTCATGAATGATGGATGTGAAAATCATCACAGATCCAAAAGAAGTTCATGAGAGACGGTAAGAATTGTACCCGTTAGTGCATTTAATCCCATCGGAGAACAAAATTGCTTTAGTAATGCATGTTCAGTCCCATCAGAGCAATTTTGTTTTGAAAAATACTTGTTTTGTCCTTTATAGTCACAAGTGTATCATGATGAACATCGCAAGCTTCGAGGCAGCAGATCAGTCTTCAAAAGATGCATTTTGGGTCCAGCGTTAAAGGATGGAACTTCAGCATCATTAAGTACAAGCCAGGAGCAAATATTTCCGTACAACACAATCCAAATTGACTTGACGCTGTAAAAAACTGCTACACCATTTCAGGGACATTTAGTTTCGATAGACAGTCGGGTGTAAAAATAAAATATATTTTTTCACTGGCACTTCGTCTTGTCCGTTAGCACTCACATTCTTCTAAAATCAATACCTTTTCTACGCACAGTAGCTATGACGTAAGGCACGACACAGTTGAGGTCTTAATGAGACGTTGCTGAACCGTTTCAAGGTGGCCATCCTCTTGATAAGAAGCAATAAATAGTTTTTCATTCACGTATTACGCTCAGAAGCATTTTTGCAATTTTGACTTTGCTTCAAAATGCTTTTTTACCTGAGACTTTCATGGCTCAGCACAACTTGTATACAGAGCAGGGGCAGATCACAATAGGTTTGAATGTCAAGAGGACGCGTATTTAAAAGCTTGGGATCAAGTTAATGGGACCTAAAAAAGCGCTTTTCACGAGTTACTTACGAAATGATGCGAAAAATTCTAGCATTTAGATGAACCGAGCGTTGAATTCCCTAGGGACTTGGATTCAAAATTGGAATCGAAGGACATGGACTTGGGGGATTCAAAAAACAATAAACAGTAGCTAACACCTGAACTTCATGGAAAAAAATAGCGTTAGACGGGATGCTTTGAAGCGAAGGTTATATTGGCAGCCCAGAACAATGTTAGTAACACGGACAATGGCGTGAAATATATACACAAATTTCAGCTTAAAATAAGAACAAATGTCTCGTGTGACAATCCCGAACAGAGGAAAAATGCTGGGTATATGAATGAAAACTTGTTACACCAATGCTGTGTCAGAGAGGCAAGCTCAATGATTCCTGAGAACCTTACATTATCCGCAACTTTTCTATCCACTAAAATAAAATCAATTGGAACTATAATTCAAACCCTTACTGATTACACATCTGGCAACCAAAGAATCAAGAAAGTAAGATCGGTGATCACTAAAAAATGAAATGCATAAACTGCAAAGGAAACTAATGAAATAACAATCAGTTCCTGTTGTCCCTCAAAATGGTCTAAGATTTTATCATACACAATTTGACTTCGGGTCTCAGCAACATTTCAACGACAGTTAGCCTCTATGGAATTGAAAAACAAGACAAAAAACAAAAACAGTACACCGTAGAAGTTGGATAAGTACAGAAGAGAACTAAGGGGAGGATAAAACATATCCAACACTGAAATGAACAGGCAATCTATTCCTGGAACCAGCTTTACTGAGCGTGTGGTGGGCAGCGACAGACACCTATGAGGCGTGAGCATTCCATCTCCTCTCAGTGAACGGCCAAACTCAGCAAACATCTTCAGAAATTTAACTTCTTTGTAAATTTGCGATTGCGTTTTAGCGGCGTCCTATTGTAGCTACAAGCCGTCCAGTAAAGAATCTATCCATCAGTGATTCTGCCACAGTTTTACTTGACTACACTGAATATTAAGTTCAAGAAACTTGGAGTCCACATGACTATTATAATGCAACGCCAACAATTAATGGCTTTCGACGGAGCTCCAGAGAATGGTTCACAACCCTAGCGTAAAATAGTGCAAGATAACAGCATCATTTCAAGCCCACAGACTACGAATTAAAAAGTGAAGTCACTGCCACACATGAGAAACCAGCAGCGTACCTTAGAGAGACAGAGCTGCACGGCATCAGCGAGGCATGATGAAGGTGCAAGCAGCGAGTGGTGATGGTCCACAAGCAGGGTGATGAGGCGGCGCCACCTGCTGTCACCACCACGCACCACACACCAGCTGAGGTCATCCAGCACCACCTGTCGAGTACTCGCACCTGCCAACACCAAAGTTTATTACTCGCAGTCCAACAGTTAATTTTCAGCATGGTTATGTACTAAGAGTTCAATACTTGAGGAGTTAGCGTAGATTTTCTTAGTAAAAATAATTGTAAACAAATACTGCGAGTATTCATAATAAAATAGCGTGACTATCCAAGAACATAACGTGAACATTTAAACAAAAAAAAAACGAAAAGATGAAAAAATAAAATGGCTTATTTCAAACAACACTAAAAAGTTCTTTAACAACAACAACGGAACACAAGGACCCACTCTCACTAACCCTTGTAGACAGAACTGGCGGTGACTGAAGGACTCAGGTGCAGCTGGTCATTATTGCTCATCTTATGCAGGAGGCGAAGCAGGAGGTGCAGACGGCGGCGAGCGACTGGCTGTAGTAGCAGGAGAAGGAGCTGCACGGACACCTGCAGACGGTGGATGCCCTCAGGAGTATACACACGAGGCGCTTCCTGCCAGTCACTATCACGACTCGTTATTTTGCGTAATTTTACAGGGGAGTTATTGCCTCCAGCGTCTCGTCTTTCATTCTCGTCCGCTATAGACTCGTGTATCTTGTTCAGAGAAGATTCCTCCAGATCCGTCTCATAAGGTCCGTAGTTTGTGGAACTTTTGAATGGGTGAGTTTTCGTAGCAACACGACTATTAGAAGCGCTATTCAGGTCCTCCTCAGACGCTGGAATGTTTTGCTCGTCTCTGGTTTCAGTTCCAGTAACTTTTGCATTCTGAACATCAGTTGACGCTTCAGGATAGCCTTGACAGCTCCAGGAGGTGTCATCATTCAATGAGGATTTGTCGTCATTCATGAGTGTTGATCCCACAAACGGAAAGGAAACTTTTGAATCCCCTGATGCAGAAAACTGAGACTCCAGAATACCAGAATCCGAATCTTCTTGTTGCCATAGTTTCAAGTTACTTCTTTGTGTACTGCTGCCATCTGCACCCAAGACAGAATTTACAGCAAAAGAGTGTAAAATATACAAGGATAAGAAAACTGTGACGTTAGATACAGCTGAGAAAGTATTTATACTCGAATACATTTATAAAATTGAATTATTAATTAAGCGCAAAATCCTCGGGTTAATGCAAACGCACAAAAATGCACTAGTATTGCCTATTTTGTAGAGTTGGCAATAAATGAGCATAAGAATATTTTAGTACATAATGCGTTTGCCACTGTTGTCAAAGCAGGAGCAAGTCGCCTTAACAGTACAGGTCAAGTGGCGCGTATGCCTATTTTTATCCTACCCTTTGTCACGTGAACAATTTCACAAAAATCTGGCATATTATCTCCATAAGAGACGTCCATTTGATGATGAAGCTGAAGTCCTAACAAGACCAAACAATTACAGATATTAGCAGCGGAGAGGAAGTAGTCTCTTTTCACTGTGACTGAGTGCCTCCAAGTGAACAATGAGTTGTCACGTCATGGGCCCTAGAGAAATCTGGATTAGGAAGCAAGAAGAGAAAAGCAGTATACTTGCAGTGAAAACAGCGTTGAAATACGCTTAGTATTGTTTTTCTCAAGCCCAGATTTCAAACACCTGACTACCCAGGCAGCCATAAAAAGAATTGTTTCTCATGGGCTATTGTTAGATGGTGGACAAAATACTTGAAGCGGCACGAAACAGGCCGACGATCAAGCTATTTTTAGAAAAAGAAGACAGGCCTGGTAGGACCCAGACAATCACGTCACCACTGTGGGTGAGCTCTGGTCTAATCATGCAAAAGTGGTACCATGGTACTTTTGCACATCTGCTCTGAACTGATGGATAGAGATATGTTCAGCGAATTAGAGAAGAGAAAATAGTAGGAAGTTTCAGCATGAACGATAAACATAATCTTCGAAAAATAAACGAGGGATGGCGTTGCCGAATTGCTCAGAATATTCCGAACTAATTTATGCATTACATCGGACCAAACATTGAGTCCGACTTTAATGGAACTTCTGAGGTAGCAATGTCAGCCACCAGAGCGTTTTTTGGGTTAGAGAACCTCCGTTTGAATTTTTGTTGCAGCCCCCGTTTAAAGGAAGCAGGGTGCAAGGTAAGGGAAAGCAGAGGGAGGGTAAAAGAAGGAAGGCAGAGGGAGAGAAAGCAGGGAGAGAAAGCAGGGTTAGGAAGGAAATTTAGGGAGAGGAACAGGGTGAGGGAAGGAAGGCAGGGTAGCGTACACTTGGAGGCAAAGTACAAAACACTTTAGCCTGAGATAAAGTACTCGATACATACCACCAATTCGATGAAAGTACTGCACACTAGGTTCTCACCTTTCAGAGAAGGATAAGATGGAGTAGGGGTGCAGCTGTGAAGGTGGGTCGCAGTGAAGGGGTGCGGGTCTGATTCATCGTAACAGGTGAGGGCAGTTGTGTACAAACTAGACAGGGAGTTGGAACGCGATGACAGCGGCTGAGGCAAAGGTGTAGACGCTAGAGAGGACTGCAATTCACTGTTTTGAACACTGCTGGTGCCTTCAAAAGGTGAGCATGCGTCTCTGTCATTGCTGGTAGGAGCAAAGTCAGGTAGAACAAGCTGATGGTTTGACGCGTAGTGAGTGGACAAGTTGGTGCAGTAGTTGGTGGTGGTGACAGACGACCAGCCCGCGAAAGGAGAAAGGGATGGCACATCCACACACGTCTTAGTTTGCCCTGGAAAAGCCTCTTCAGAACCGTCAGCTTGGGGAAACCTAGTGGCGGGCACGTAGCCTGTATTACCAGTGCTCGCTGAAGCCATCGAGTGCAAGTCGCTCAGATCACCAGTGCTTGAAGCAGTGAAGGGAGAAGATGCAGAGCGGGGCAGGGCTGAGTCCCTGCCAGAAGAAATGCTCATTATTTCGTCAGCAGAAGGCGAGAGCAGACCCAAGTTTACAAACCCTCCTGACTTAGTGCGATGCACAAGTGGCGTCGTAGCTACAGACGGGTAACTAAAGCCACCATCAGTGGATCTGAGACGCTTTAGAGTGTCCACATTACGCTGGTGAACAGCATGGCCACGTTCTGACGACACAACTCTGGAGAAATGCACGTCATGTGAACCATCCTGTTGTCCCAACACATCGTCAGGTCTGCTTGCTTGTGCTTCGTTGCCGGCTCTGCTTTCCAGGGGACTATAAACAGGAGTTCCTTGGTTACTAGAATGAGCAGAGCTGAGAGGATCTTGCAAGTTTGCCTTTTTGTAACGTACATTTTCCTTGATTTTGGCTTTCTTCCGTCGTAATGAATCTCTAACTTTATGCACCAGACTGCGGCTCTTTGAAGGACCAGCACTGCTGCGGCCATCAGCAATGGTAGTTACACTGTACCCACTACGTTCAGTATCAACACTCAGTCGACTCTCACCGCGACTGTCATGGCGCTGCAGCTGCCCCTCCAGAAGCCAATCTTGAGCAGCATTCAAGTCTCCAGTCGAGTGGGACTTACTGAAAGATGACTCATGAGGACTGGCAGAATATTTCCTACGTGGAGGTGGTGGAGGAGCTTTAAACTCGCATTCCATTTGAGGACGTTTGCTGTACTGAATGTTACTAGTTGATGAAGCTTTCGGTGAATAGATCTCAGACCTAAGAGCTTGGGTCATGTACAGGGGGCTGTTATCGCAAGATATGCTCCCAAATATCATGTTTCTATGCTGCAAAGACTGAGGAACAAACTCTCCATAATGGTAATTACCAGGAAGAACAGCTATGCTCTTAGGTCTTACCATAGATGCATCCATGAAGCCTTGTCTTCTGCGTTTCAATTGCCCCAAATGCAAAGTGTCCACGGATTTCTGAGGAATGATGCGCGTCCTAGGACTGTCTGAAGTGAAAGCAGTTTCAAAGCACGAATTTGGAGGCAGATTAACGGGATCAAGTTCGACAGGATTGAGAGCCACATCTGAACGTGAAGAAGAAAAGTTTCCCGTTCCTTTTTGACAATCTGAAGCAATATTCGTACAGGAATCTCTCATTTTATTCGAAAAAGCCACAATATCAACGTCAAGACTCTCTCCTTTGGCTGTGTTATGTTCAATTGACTCAGCTTTTTGCCTTGTAGAATACGATCGCTTGCGTGAACCAAGAAAACCGCTGCTTCGCGAACGTTTGGTTTCCTCTACAGAAGAGTAAACATCTTTACCAGCAGCATCATCATCTGAAATACTATGAAGGGATTCATAGATAGAAAAACGTCTTAAATCCACATCTCTGTTGGTGGATGACTCGTCTTTCTTCTTACTCGTTACGGAAAAGAAACGTCGTTTAGTCTTGCGCCTCCTGACGTCATCGCCACTCACATACATGGCACCGCCTTCCTTTGCAGTGAACCTCTCGATGTGACTGATGTTGGTTGAGGAAAGTTGCTGGAGGTCTCTATGGATGTCAACAGGCGACTGAGAAACATGCCTAGACCCTTGCAATGAGGAGGGAGACTTCAATTCCAACTCGCCGAGGCCAGCCTTCTCCGCTCGAGAAACATCATTATCGCTACGCAACTCACTTTTTGAAAAACCTCTGTGTAGTGTCAAACCATCATCATTAGAACAGGAGCCATGAGAGGGTTGAGAAATGACGCCAGTTGCACGTTCGCTGCACCACACAGGTTCACTGATAGGTTCCACGCACGAAGCTGGAGGCTGAGAAGGAGAATGATTACAAGCCAGGTCATAACTAGCGTTGAGGAAGTGTGGTCCTGTTTCTTTGTCCAATGTGCTGCGGGCATGTGAGGCTGTTTGTCCACTCTGCATCGACTGGTCACCACGACCGATGCTCATATTAAGCATGAGATCCTCCACAGAGTCTTGCTTCTCCAGCACTTCAATGATCTCGCTCTCTTTCTTCTTACATTTACTTCCAGTCCCACGAGGCAGAGTTGCAAACACACTTACGGTACCTTCGGATAAGTAATCATATCTTCCTAACGGTACATTGGCCTTGTTTTCCCAACGGTTTGCGCCACTGAGAACTAATTCGCTGTTTTCTGCGTTTGCATTGGAATTCTGAACTTGGGTTTCGCCCTGACGACGCAGGGAGAAACGGTCGCGCGGGTCCCGGAAACTGATGTCCAGGAACTCCATGGCAGTGATGATTTCTAGTAGGGCCGTGGCTAAAGGCGCTGGGATCACAGGGCTTGGCTGAAAATAACCAATAAAATTCATTTAAAACAGTGTTCATCACACTATATATGCAGTAATATCAGGAAGCTTAGGAAGAATACCAGAGAAATTAGAATTCGGAACATATATTTATGATAAATAATGTGTCTCGACACAGACCAAGCATGTCAGTAAAAGACGTGGATGAATAAAATCAAGCTAGTCTATCCATTAAAGCACGCATGCTCGCTCTATTTTGGTCTCTTCTACAGTCTTAGCAGATTAATCAAGTGCTTGAAAAAATTCAAGAGTTTTTTTTAATACTAAAAACGCATGAACTTTATCAGGCCAATCATACTTAACACTCGCTTATTCACTTCGAAATGTTTTACACAATTAGTTCACTCGTTCCAAAACTCCTCTCCGCCTGTTCTTTACAGATCCAGTGACATTATTACTATTATAACACTAACATTTTACAGTCCGACTTAGCCTTCACCCACATCAACTTCAAGGACAACTCCTTCCACGATACATCTTGAGTGAAAAATCACTCACTAAAATGTACAGCCATAACTTCCCTCATCACTACACACTCTTTCCCCTGCCTAAACAACACCTCACTCAGCCTTTTCTATATTATTTCACCTACCACACAACAGACCGACTTTCACTTCCATGCAATATAATATTAACCTCCTTTCTTTTCTTTCAACTCGGCCTTCAATCATGAGCTATCAAAATAGCAATTCTTAATGTCCTGAGAATCGTGACTTACACTTCAATACTGTCTTTCAAGAAGTAATTCTTACGATCTCTTTCATGAGCAATTCCTTCCAGTTTTCATTTTATTGTTTTGTCCTCTAGGATTAGCAGAGCAATGATGATACTTTTACCATCCATAGTCATGAGCAAAACCTCACAAGCCCTCAAGAGAAATGGTCACTCGCACTAACCTGGTGGGCGAAGTAGTCTTTGACCATCCTGTAGACATCGAGCTCAACACCAGGATAGTTAGGCACCCCACATCCTTCCTCTGAGCTCGCTGACGACGACGGCCCTATAACCAAATAACCCATCAAATACATGCATAACAACTCTCACGCAACATCAGAATACTGAAATATTATACCATTGTAGTGTAAAAATACAATAAAATAATACGACCAAAAAAAATACATAATAATAATATGAAATATATTGAAAAAATTCCTACAGAAACACACCTGAAGCATAACTTAAAATTACACACTGATACTCAGTTACTTCCAACATGGTCGAGTTAACTTGCAGCTGGTCCTCAAGCCATGGTTAGGGAACACAATCACAATTCACTGCGTAAGCCCTGAGCTTCATTTACAAAACATCAAAAGCTTGTAATTAACACACAAAAATTATGAACACACGGGAAAGATTGACCATCACTGCAGAGTGCAGGACCCAGCTAGGCAGATCTTCACGCTTTTTATTAGCAAAAAAAAAAAGAGTTCTTGATGTGTTAATGAAAGCACTTACAGTGGGCAAAAAGCCCCAAGGCGACTACAACCCAGCTGTGAAGAATTACGCTTTTCATGAACAAAAACTTGATGTTTTGACAAGTTCACGAGTACTCACAGTGAGCAAGGAACCTCATGGCGGCGAGGACCCAGTTTGGGAGATCATCAGGGTGCTCAGGAGGCACGAGCACAACCCCTCGCCGTGACACCTGCTGCTGGTTGTGACGCAGCGTCTCTCCGTGTACCAGCAGTCGAGGCAGCGTCAAGGGGCACCCGTACATCAGGTCCTCCATGCTGCAGCCACACAAGCGCCAAAATCATCAAATACTTACGATCAGATCTATTGATAATGATGGCACTGCTTGATCATTGGAATTACTAAGATAGTCCTATTAGTTACGAATGTATTCATGCCACCCAATCCAATACGCTAGCCCAGCAAAGTAAAAAATTTACTTCATTTTTAAGTTAAAAAGTAGGAAACGAAGTACACGTATTAACTACGAAGCTAAAATAGGGGGTAGTACTACATCAGGGAAGCTTCAGCAATAGACGGAAGGAAACAGACCAGAAGTTTGCAGCCTAGTACAAACGAGACAAACATGTGCGTGTTCGAACTTGCCTGCTTCGTAAAAACACTTTGAAGCGTGGTACAGCATCATATTTTGTATTTGTGAGTTTGTATCGATTGAAAGTAACAATTGAATGAAACTGCTCGGTTAGCATAAATGGGGAGCAATCTCCTGAGCGTAGTGACGAGATTTCAGTTATTAAATTGTAGACAATTAGGAATGAGAGTTGCCATAAACAGGTCCAGTGATTAGGGTAACTGTTCATTGCGATAAATATACATTCAGGGTGGGCAATAAGTAGAGTTACAGTTACTTCATTATCTGTCTAAGTGTTAACTACAACCCTACTTTTGGCCCACCCTGTATATCACTGATTCACACATCACAATGTGTGGAGAAAGATGGATGGTATTGTGTTGAGTTAAAAGTGATTTTTGGTTATACTGGAAGCAAAGTACTTTTTGCCGAAGAAACAGTGTTAGATAAAAAAAATTGTAAAGCAGAGATCGGATTTGGCAGCCAGTGTAATGAGTCCAAATTAAATCCAAACGTAAGAATAAAGTTATCAGTTGAGAAAAGGTACATAATTAATTGAAGCAGGATTAGAGATAGTTGACCTTGACTTGTTTACTTGGAATCATGTACTCTTGCAAACGGAGCCTTACGATAATAAATTAACTGTTTTTATTATTTTATATTATTATTTATCTGTATTTTCATTAGCATATCTTACAACAATTTTTTTCAATAGCACATCTAAATTATTAGAAGTGTTTTTAAGATCGTTAAATTCCTCAACAGTAATACAAAACCAAATTTCCAATTCGAAATTAAAATATATTTCATGTTCAACCACCGCAGCCGTCCAATTCGAAAGCAAAATAAGACATTGAAAAATTTTCACTCACATTTCTAACCATGCTTCCACGAAGGCCCGCTGTTCCACCGCAGGACTGACGGTGGTTGTTTTGGTAAGATCTTTTGTCGGCATGAGTCGTTGCAGCTCCGACTGGCCCGAAGTTTTATCGTGTATTCCGTTATTGCTAACAGATTGTTTTACAATGCAAGGCTGGTTCTTAGAACATTCCTTATCCAAAGAAGTATCCTTGTTCCCACCATTCATTTCAGAAAATTCTACTTTGCAAGCAGCATCCAAATTCAGGCAAAGATTCAAGTCTGTATCAGTATTTCCTTTCAAATCATTTGTGGGTCCCTCCAGAGCATTGCTCGACTGCAATGTAGCACACTTGGTATTCAAGGAAGTCATTTTCATTGATTGTGGGTTTGATGTCACAGAGTGAAGTAGTTTCGGGGATATGGTCTTTGCTGAAGCATACACAGAATTCCCATGCTTCACAGGTTCTCCAAACTTAGAAATGAGGCTGGGGTATTTAGAACTAGTCGACTGCCCATACAGAAATGACTTGGCTCGTGACCTCATGGAAGGCGCAGGCTCTGAACCAATTTCCCCGCTGGTTAACAGAGAGCGACGTTCAGTGGCTTTAGGTAATTTCTCTGCCTTCTTTAGCTCATTAGAAACTTCAGTCAAAGTATTAATTGCTTTATGGGTGACCTCGTATCTTAGCGTGCTTTCAATATCATTTCCATGGTGCACTTCAGACCCACCTTTTTCTATTAAACAAGAATTCAATTTTTGAGACGCTTTGTCATGTGAACAGAAATTCTTCCTCACTTCAGACAGAGGAACATAAACGTTGGCTGGGGTCTTACGATTATTGATCAGAGCTGCGTTGATATTCCGTTCAGGTCTGGTTGTGGTGTTCTCTATGGTCTGCAAAGCGAGACGTTTAGGGGCGACTTTAAATGAAGAATGCTTAAGTTTGCCCGCCTTCAACTTGGATTGCGCCAGGTTGAAGTTTTCCTTGTCAGACTCCTTGAACTGATTGTAAGTTGTCTTGCTCACCCCCAGCACGTTGAGGGCTTTACTCACGTGGTCACTGTCATTAAACTGGCATTTAGGATCTGGAGATGACAACTTTGTCGTGCGACTTCCCCAGTTAGGTGATAGCTTGCTATCATTAGAGTCACAGTTTCTTTCCGTCTTGCTGACCTAGAAAAACACAACCTTTTAGCTCAGTGGTAGAACCTAATACACATATCAATAAGTAAAAGTTAATTAGAGATAATAAGATGAAGGCAAAACAGTTGAACACTGAAATTCAATTGAGTGATCTAACTTGCTTTTATTGTACATGAAATTGTAAAGATAATTAAATACCAAAGGATAGCTAACATTATCTTCTCTGATTTGATATTAGAAAAAATGCTGAAAGGTTCAAACAGTATAGAAACACTTGAAATAGCTCTTAAATGAAATGAAGGATTCTAAAATTTATAAAAGAATATTTCATCAAGAACTTTGATTGCATATGTAACCATTCAAATCTAAGTATTCTTTTCTAGCAATGGATAACAGGAGGAGTATTTTCCATTATTTCTTTCCTAAGATCAAATGCTGCTTCTGTCCCAAACACTAGCCCCACTGAGTCACTTAGTCAGGCTCTGCACAGCGTAGATTTGATTAATTTGAAACTATTATAAAGATTAATGACGAACTATTGTATTTTAAATTAATATTTTTCATGAATGTACACAGAACTTCCATTCTGTATCTTGCCTACCGATAACATGCCCGTGTACGAGAAGAAGGCTAATAACGGGAAAAATGGCGTTTTTTACAGTAACCCGGCAGCTTTCATATCTACAATACAATGCTTATAATACATATATACCCATTCTGATTTCAGTTCAATAATTTTTTTTCAGTAATAGATTGGAAGAAATGCGATGGACACACACAGATATACAAAGATGGAGATACACTGCGTATCATGTAAGTAGATGCTAGTTCACATTGTCATTCCTCTCACGATGAATGCTCCAAACTCTTACACCTATAATAATTTTCCATACATCTCATTCCTGAGATAAATGCAGTTGTAGATCTCAAATAACTCAACAAATCAGCGACTAGTTCACAAAAACACAACTTTTCCAACAAATGTTGAATAGTCTATTACGCAAGTTTAATTTACACAAATAGCTCTAATAATATTGAGCAAAGACTGGACGATTATCATGCATGATTATACAAAAATTACAATAGAAATGAGCATAAGTTCTAACCTTTGTAGTATTTGATTGAAATGTAGGTTTTGAATACAATCTCTTAGAACTGCTACCATAAGTTTGCACTTCAAATTTTATTGCTAGTACCTTTATTTTTAAACAACACAAGTTTCAATGCTTATCCTCAACAAACTAAGAACATAGAATAAGGGACATTTGAGTATTTGAATGACGCTTTGGATTTTTCAAAACGATACGTTTTCTGGTATCTGCCACTGCACTTTCGAGTAAATATACGTCTAAACCAGAGGTCGGCAAAGTGGTCGATATCGACCCCTGGGGATGGAGGGTTTGTAACATTTCTCCTTGTTTGGTCATCAAAAATGTCAATAATTGTTTTAATATTTTTTTCACCTATTTGTATGTGTGTGTGCATGGAGGGTTTCGATGTAAATACAAATATCCTATAAAGGGGTCGACGGGTAAAAAAGTTGCCGACCCCTGGTCGACTCATCACCAGCTTGGTCGACTGGTGAGCGAATCTGCTTTCGAGCGGGAAGACCCGGGTTCGAATCCCGCTGCCGACATGGTTGACGCGGCTAGAAATACGGCATGGGACTTGGGTAAACAACCGAATAATTATCGAAGTAATTATCCGACCCAAGAATGGGCCAGAAGGTTCGTTCCTATAGCCTCATTCTATTCTATTCTATTCTATTCTAAACACAGTCTGAGAATGAACTGAACACGTGAGACAGGACCACCTTGTTGTCAGGAAGAGGGGGCGACGCAGAGCAATCCTGAGCAGCACGGAGACGCCTGGTTGAGGCGCGTACATCAGAGCAGCTCGAGCGTCCTGGAGTCCTCAAAGCCTTCAAGGGAGACATGCTCCCAAATCTGAAGCAAGAAGTTGCTTTAGAATTTTGCAATCCTGTTTAATGTTATAAGCATTGTGAAAATGAAAAATGTTTTGATCACTTTACTAAACTTATCATGTACAATTCTGATGACACCCCAATTATAATCATTGACAAGTTGTACCTAAATACATATGTATATGTATGTCATTCCATGATAGAGATCAACAAGCTAGATTATAAAGCCATTCCTAATTAAAAGCAGTATCTTTGATAGAAAGTTTGATACATGTATAATAAACAACTGGGAAACATTAACCCTTTAGCGACGAAAAGGACCATACGGTCCTCTTTTACGGTCTTTGGGAGAATTGTTCTAATAATTAAACAGTGAGCAATATGAGGTTGCTACTAGGTTACAGCATCGTTCTTTTGGCTGCCTGGCTCTCAGTGTGCTTCATTGCATCAGTGTACAGACGGTCTTTGTGAGCTTAAACGTACAAACTAGAAAAAAATTGGTTGCTAAAGGGTTAAACCATATGAAAAACAATAAACACCAAACTCCATGAAAATAAATTAGCAAATATTTCCATGCAAGAAATACCTAGGCACAAGAAATGTGTTACTGTACAAAGCTTACAACTCAACCAACCTGTAGAGGCCCCTCTCTCTGAACTGCAGGGAGTAACCGCTCTCACCATTGACCGCATCTTCCAGCAGTCCGCAGCGCACGAATTTTCTGCAATAGTATGTACCTCAATGAAGACATGTTAGTTTCCCCACTCTCTCTCCTTTTATTTAAAATGGATTGGTCAGGCAAATAGTGCATAGCAGAGGAGCCTACAAAATAGAATAAAAAATTAGGTCAATTAGAAGCAAAACTCATATGTTGAACTACTCTTGTGCAAGCTAAATATTAATAAGAAATTTTTGAAAGTTCTTAAAAACAACATCAAACAAGATACTTCAACTATACCAATCATAAGCAGTGGCTTACTTGAGTAATGCAGTGGTTTGATCACGAGAGACGGAGTCCGAGAAGTTTGGGTTATGGCACAAATGTTGATGCAGCCAAGCAACAGCCTCTGCCCCAGAGAAGCAGTCGTCGTACACACGAAGGCCTCGGCGGTGCCGGGACAGAGGCATGCCTGCGTGGAAAGCTCGAACAGCAGCATTCCACTGGAAGTTAAGGACACTCTTAGAAGTCAATTGAGGAATTCAGAGCACTGTGGGTTGAAGTATTTAAAGAAAGTGAAATGGGATCATAAACTTTCTTAACAGACTTGCTGACTTTAACATTTAAAATAAAAAATGATCTTTTTTTACATGTGATGCAGTTTCTTTTATTACATGCATGGCAAATTTTTCACAAAATTTAAAAAAAATTTTC
This sequence comes from Trinorchestia longiramus, assembly GCA_006783055.1. Classification (NCBI taxonomy): domain Eukaryota; kingdom Metazoa; phylum Arthropoda; class Malacostraca; order Amphipoda; family Talitridae; genus Trinorchestia; species Trinorchestia longiramus. The sequence goes on along the minus strand of VCRD01002267.1, from coordinate 7,053 downwards.
ATTAAAGTGTATGGTATAATTAATTATAATATAATATTATACTTTAATGCTTATTACTTAGCACAGAATGAGTTCATTCTATATAAATTTCAACTAAAATTAGAAAAATAAAAATAAAAAATGAGCACATGAGTACAGATTTGAGTCAATGAGATAATTTTTTGAAAAAACATGAGCTAAAACTAAACACTAAAAGAGACACATTTACTACAAGGAATTATAACCTGCAATACTGCTGGCTTATCTCTAATCAACAAAACTCATCTGATTGATAGCAATGTATTGCATGACACTTGTTAAATAATTTAATTTATTATCCATAGTTTAATGCTATCCTAAATAAACTTAAAGACTAACTTACAGTAATTGCAAGTCTGTGCACATAATGGAGGTCAAGGGTAGTAAAAATTTAAGACTTGCCAGATTATTCTAAATTCTTTTTACAATAAAGCAACATATGCTGACAGTAACAAAAATCTGATTAATATATTATAAGACTAAATAAAAATCTGCTGTATATTATGGGACTAAATAAAAATGTGACATATATTATGAGAGTAAACAAAATGACATATTATGAAACTTAATAAATGTGACATATCATGAAACCCAAATAGTTTGTGGGAGAGAAGGCTCACACATTTCTAAACTATTATAGTTTTACAGACAAAACTAATTAAGTAACAGATATTCACTGCTTGAAGTTTCAAACATAAATAGTTAACATTTAAACACCACTAAATAATCCTTAAATAATGTAATGCAAACATTGCCTGCAAAAAATTCTAAATTGAGTTATTGCACCAATAACAGGAGACAAAACATGTGACAGTTTTTTAGAGTTTAGCTAAAAACTTTACACTCTAAAAAAGCTTTAAAATATGGCAAAATTAAACTCCTGTTAGGTGATAGTATTATTACAACAATACCGTATCACAAACTCCTTATAACTAATAGTATTATTAAAGCAATGACTTATCACAAACTCTTAGTGAGAAGTATTATAAAAGCAATAACTTATCACAAACTCCTAGTGACTAGTATTATTCAAGCAATAACTTATCACAAACTCCTAGTGACTAGTATTATTCAAGCAATAACTTATCACAAACTCCTAGTGAGAAGTATTATAAAAGCAATAACTTATCACAAACTCCTAGTGACTAGTATTATTAAAGCAATAACTTATCACAAACTCCTAGTGACTAGTATTATTAAAGCAATAACTTATCACAAACTCCTAGTGACTAGTATTATAA
>VCRD01002266.1:69811-92750 GCA_006783055.1 Trinorchestia longiramus | reverse complement strand
GAGTTGTAGTACTTTTGTCTGAGTGTCTGGTTGAGTTGTAGTACTTTTGTCTGAGTGTCTGGTTGAGTTGTAGTACTTTTGTCTGAGTGTCTGGTTGAGTTGTAGTACTTTTGTCTGAGTGTCTGGTTGAGTTGTAGTACTTTTGTCTGAGTGTCTGGTTGAGTTGTACTTTTGTCTGAGTGTCTGGTTGAGCTCGAATTTTCTTCAGCTGTCCTTCAATAATATCGAGACACTAGTTTATTTTATTTCTCGTAGCTATCGTATTATTTTTAAAGTAAACTAAAATTAATGCATTCATCACGCTTATTTATACGAAGATACATTCTGAGGTTTATTTTAAAAGTCGTTTAAACTATTGGAATATTATTCATATTTTCAGATCATTCCTCTATTATTTTAGCTAATGTTTCTTGGTGTAGCAGTAAGTTGTTCATGTAGGTTTGATTGGGTCTCAAAAAAGGTATTTATTTTATAAGAATAGTTTTCTATTTGGGATGTTGTGGGAAACTATTTTTCATATATCTTAATTTTAGGCTAAGGATCTTGATAACATCAGCAATGTTATCCCGAGTCTTTCAAGGCATGCTCTATTTTATAATCGTTGCAGTGTGCAGTATGTATATGTGAAAACCGTAATTTTACATATACCAACGAACTTGGCATATTCATGCAAGTTTTCAATATTATTTGTATTGGCTGTTAACGTAATCTTTCAGCATATTTATTTGCATTTGTAATGAGACAAAGCTTTTATAACACTGCACTCTGTTCAATATACCTATGCACATCAGGTTCAGCACGGAATAGTTCGCTATTTATATAGTGTTAGTTGTGACATAGTTTACTGCTGTAATACATGTGTTATATACCTCTGTAAGTCACAATTCAATACACGTGTTACATACCTGTGTAGGTCACAATTCACTGCTGTAATACATGTAGTACATGCCTGTGTAGGTTGTAATTTTATTTAGATTTCCAGGTAGTCTCGCTGACTTGATGTAAATAAAATACTAGCATTCCGTGTTATAGTTAACTTACCTATCTTTCTAGTGTTAATTTTACTGTTATAAATATGAATTTGTTATTAGTCTATTTTTCTAACGGTTGTTCAAAGAAACTCGAACGGCAAAAGATGTTTTGTTATTCTATTCAATAGTTCAAGCCTCAATTCTAAAGCTGTTCATTAGGGCATGTATTTTTTTTTAGTGACAGAAACCCAGTGCTTTAATCGAGACATCAATGCTGAAACTAATTTTTTGTCAGACTTTTTTTTACGGCCTCACCTCTCTTCAGTGTTGTGGGACAAAGCCGACTTGATTTGTTTATATCAGCTCAAATTAAAGTAGCATGCAAAATGTTAAAATATTAATCACAGTAAATGATGATTTTATGGAACTTGTCTTTCGGAATGCCACTCTTTTTGAGGTTAATGTTTGTTACTTATGAGTTGTTGTACATCTTATTTTTGACTCATGAATCTATCCCATTGGGGTTCTTTCTGACGTTTATGACGACTAGATTATGGCTTTGAAATTAGTGAAAGGTATTTTGGAAAAGCTAAATATTAAAATGAACAAGGTTAGAAAACAAAGGTACTTCATTATAGGCAGATTTTTTCAGTTTTCTTTAAATAAGTTTTTGTATTAAATAGACTGTTTGAAAATATTTTTTAGCGATGCAATATTTCCCGACGCTGATGTGCACTGATATGCAAATCTTCTATTGGGTTTTCAATTCTTATTCCAAAATTAATTTTTCTTGCGTTTTATATTTTCTTAAAAATATAGTTTATTCAGAGTAATGAAGCCCAACACTTCATGTATGTTGTGAGAAAAATCGGAAATTGATATGTGTGACATTTTTATTAAATTAGCATTTATCTTTACTTACATATCATGTCTTCCCTGTTTCAAATTAGGATGATACTATCGTGGAAATTAAACATATTAACTATTTTCGTACTAAAATACAAATTGAACTGAATAATAGTTTCATTTGTCACGCAAGTGTATTTGGTTGCTCTTGATTGATGTTTACTTTAACCAGTTTCTGTACCGTGTATTTATGACAACTTTCTAATAATTGAGTACAATAATCGAGGTCATTCTTCCCTCGGGATGACGCGCTGAAGCTCCTTAGTCTTCAGTGTGTCTTGGGGACCTCGCGCTCCTCAGGGTTTCCCTAGCTGCTTACTTTTACCATGATAAATTTGTACACAAAATAGCTAAGGTTCCTTTGTTCAGTTTACCTACAGTGAGTTAGAATAGAATGAGGCTATAGGAACAAACCTTCTGGCCCATTCTTGGGTCGGATAATTACTTCGATAATTATTCGGTTGTTTACCCAAGTCCCATGCCGTATTTCTAACCGCGTCAACCATGTCGGCAGCGGGATTCGAACCCGGGTCTTTCCGCTCGCAAGCAGACTCGCTCACCCGTCGACCAAGCTGGTGAAGAATTTCGGCACAATAAATAATGTATTGATCAACAATTCAGCCACATCGTTACTACAATGCTGATCCTAATTGCAACTTGATATACCTTTATTTTTTTACTCATTGATTAGATTATTTTTATGCAGTAAATGGTAAACAGTGTATAATTCATACAAATATTTTGTAAATACCCTCATTTAAATATTAATTTCAGCGCTTTGAATGTTGAGGCTGGTGTGTGTGTGCTATCCACCGCAGGTCCAGCAGCACTGAATGCCGGAGTCAGCTGGGGACTTCATGACTGGTCGGAAATAGTTGATGCGTACAATTTTTGACGGTGGTCGGAGAAAGTTGGTGCGTACAATTTTTGATGGTGGTCGGAAACATTCGGTGTAGGGAGAAAAGTCTAAAAATTTAACTCGTGCAATATATAATATTTCCTACGTTATATATTATACTTTACTGCGCATTTAACATTTTAGCATTTTACTGCGTTCGTTGGTCAGAAGATTACATAAATCTACCGTCCTTTGATAAGTAATTACGTTACTTGGCAGGTATTATGTGTATTAAGTAGAAGTAATAATTTTTCATATTTTGTTGGTACGATGTGCTATGGCCAGCTTGATCGACTGTTGAGCGAACCCGCTTGCGATGCGGGAAGACCCGGTTTCGAGACCCACAATCGCCGTAGTCTGTTTGTGTTTGACCATTCCAATGATTCTTGGGTATCGACTCAAGAATAGGCCAAACAGCTCGTTCCTAATGCCTCATTCTATATTATTCGATGAAATTTCATTCATTGAAGCTGTGAATAATAAAGTTCGTTCAGGAGGTGTCATGCAATGGAACCAGCTGGGTTACTGTAAGTCGCTTACCGAGAAGTAGAACGTGACGTGCCACCCACAGGCATATAAGATGGCTGGTGAGTGCAAGGCCTGTTGAATTTGCTCGACTGTCAAATTACGCTTTGTACGCTCAGCTCCTACCAGAACCCATGCCCCTCTTCCACTAACCCCGGTTATCAATGTAAAAACAATAACAATTAACTTTATTGACACATTCCAAAGCCCTGATGGGTAATATAACCCTTCACACGAACAAACCCTATGGATAGACCACTGCTCAACACATGAGCGCAATGCGCTCATTTCTATTCCCCTCCTAGTATCCCTTTCTGTTTCACGCCTATACTTAGGCACACCCTGTGCCAAACTCTCCCCCGTATCTTTCCTACTTGTACCGACCACCACCAAGTGCTGTTATTCTTCTGCTGTCGTGGGCATACCTCACTTGTGCGATCACCTGACTTAATCCTACGTGTTGTCTCGTGAGACTGCCTACACCACGCTAAGGCATTGTGATAATTGTTACTTAGGTTTAAATCTCGTACTAATTTTACCTGCTCTGTGTAATAAATTTCATCAAATGTTGAACTGAAGATTTCACTTCATAAAAACTTGCCATGTTTCAAGTGCCACTTAAGAAACTACTGCAGTAGGGATTGAAGTCACTAGTAGACTTTACACTTACACACCCTTCAGCAGTTTTTTGATGTACCTTTATTCTGATTACGCCTTGTAATGAAGCTTAGCTTTGAAGAAGTACCGGCCACAAAGTCGGATTTACATACGATAAAGATGTGGTTTTTATGTTTTATCAGCTCATGTAGCCATCTGTTGTTTCTTTTGATTGCTTGGCCTTTTTACTTTGTTTTTCTTGTGTCGCAGGTGGTTGGCATGCAGTTCATGCGGACATCATTATTTCCCGCATCTTATTCTTAGTGTCCCAGAGGCTCTCGCTCTTATAAGAGTAGACTTAGTTCTAAAAATCTCAATCCCTAGCATCCTAACTTCATTTCTGTATTGCTAAACTATAAATATTTTTTCATTTTCTAAAACTTGCCGGCCGGTGTCTTGCATGCATATTGACATAGATCTTGCATTGTACACTTACTACAACCTCATTTGTGAAGTATTTTTATGTTTATCTAGACTGGAAATACACTAAATGTCTTTTTTTTCTGCCTGTAAAGTATGTCTCGGCCTACAAGTCATTACTTTAATAGAAGTTCGTTGTTGAAAAATCATTAACGAGAATGTTAAGATTTAGCACCGACTATGCTGCACACACTTCACAATTATACTACTGAACGCAATGCCTTGTATTGCAGATTTACGTGACATAGCTTGCCGGAATTGCGCTTCGCATGTGGTAATTTTTTAATAAGCGTTCTCCAATAGTGAAACACAAGCATGGAATGTGAAGTACCTCCTCTAGAAGACATTCCTGAATTGCTTGAGAAGGTCAAAATTTCTGCAGATTTGAAAGCTAAAACGAAATCCTCGGCTTCAAGCAGCGAAAGTTCTCCTTTTGGTGGCTTCAAGAAAGGATTCCTCGACAACACCTCAAATCACAAGGTATGGGTGCAAAATATTTGAATTGGTACAGAACTGTTATCTAGAGATGTTCGTTTTGGATTATAAATCCTTATTTTCGTCGTGTATTCTCTACGCCTACTTATACATACTTTTCTATGTTTTACGTACCATGCATGTAGATTCAAATTTACTGATGTAATAAGTGCGCGTATTGTTGGATATATGTACATGTTCGTGTTTTCACACTAGACTTGTAATCGTAAAACGATCTACTGTCTGCTTGTTCGAAGACTGCCACTATCCATTGTGTGAGGGCCATACAGGGCACGGCAACATAACTTCCTCTTTAAAAGGAACCACTTTTGAAAAATGAAGTTATGTTGCCGGACCCTGTATTTGGTAATGGTCTCTGTGATGTTTATTCCAAATTTCACCACACGATGCCCTTCACTCAGAAGATTGCGTGAAGCATTGACAGAAAGTGTGGAGGAGAAGAAGGATGCTCGAACAGAGTTTGAATATTATGCAATTTTTGTTTATCTTTAAATTTTGACCTTTCGGGGATTGTGTTACTCGAGAAAGTTTTGCTGAATAAATATGATGTGTATTTATGCGAAAATGATAAAACTATCCCATGTTTTACGTTAATTTGTGTTCTTGTTTACCTTTAGAAAAAAATGAAAATGAATTGATCACGTAAAGTACAGTCCGTGATCAAAACGTTTTACCGTGAGAACAAATATTTTCGTAAAAATAATTGAGAATAATATCGTCAATTGAGAATACCGTGAGAATAATAAATTGTACAAAATTTTGGAAAATGATCAATATTCGCCCCTGAACTCATTTTTTCACTCCTATGAGGTGTAAAATTAGTTCATTTATACGGCCACTAATTCCTTTATATTATTTCTTCAGAAAAAAGTCATACGCGTTGATTCCATCAAGTCCAATTTGGATTCCGATGACTGCTCCAAATCGTCGCCAGTGGACACTTCCTCGTATTCCATTTCAGTAAAATCATCATCAGAACCTTCAATGCCAATATCTTCGAAAGTGACATTAGAAGAACCGAAACCATCGAAAATTATATCAAAAACTACAGTACCTTTGATGTCTGAAGAACCGAAGTCACCGAAATTGACTCCTGAATCGTTCAAATCGTCGACGGTGACATGCAAACCATCAAAGATTTTGTCGAAACGAAACCAGTCACGGAATTGTGTACCCCACATCAAAGCGCAGCCCGATGCTCAGTCTCTCGTTATTCCTGAGGTGCAAGAAGCCATGAAAAGAAATGATCCAAACACAGCCTTCCAGCGAGCTGCTCAAGCCCGGTAAGTTGGGTTGTTTGTATTGAAGATATGTACTTAAGAACACTATTTTTAATACTTTAATACTTAAAAGCATTAACTTTTTCCAAGTAACCACTAACTTGTATAATCTCTCAAAATATTCCTGACGCTTGCCTAAGAATATTATTCGTACAGAACTTACTTTGACCCACTGTGTATGGAGAATCGTAGATTTTAATTGTATATATTATTCTGGTTACCTCACTTGTGGTAAAAGAACGCTAGTCATGCAATGAATTCCTTATTTAGATCACCAGTTGAGGTAACCGGTTATTTAAAAAATTTAGAACATTTCCTTCATCTTTAAGTAACTTCGTGTAAAAAATAAACCTTGTAATCGTGACAAAATAGATTCCCATGATCCGGAATCCCCTTTATCCTTGTCAGCGAACGCCTAGTATCTGAAAAATTCGTTCACTTAACCCTTTAACGACCAAATTATTTTTACAAAATGTTGCGTAAATTACCACTCACCTCTCTGGGCACATGTTCCCATCTGGCATTAATGGGTTAACCAGATTTAAACACGAGTTGGATGTCAGCAATACTATTTTAAAAGTAATTGTATGTGTGCAGGTTGACACCACACACAACTGTTAACGACATCTTGGAAGACCCTTCATGGCTTGCTATTCTGGCGGAATTTCAAGAAGACCCTGAGGCTGCTATGATTCATTACAAGGACAACGCGGAAGTGAGGTCCGTCATGACGAAGCTCTGCGCCACTTTAGGTCAGTCACTACAGGAGACGTAGCTGGGGCGATGCCCTCTCGAGGGTTAAGTCTTGTTGCGCGCATTGTTGGTTTTCTTTTTATCGTGGGCGAACTCGTCCCCGGCCGATAAGTTCTGATATCTTTACGTGTCTGTTTTGGTTTCTTGTCTGTCTTTCCTGGTTTCGTGTGTCTTTTCTGGTTTTGTGTTCATCTTCTTCAGTTTTGTGTCGGTCTGTTTTGGTCTCGCGTCTCTGTTTTGGTTGTTGGGCCTCGTTTCAGTGGTATTTTGGTCTCCTACACTAGAGCATTTAAGGTGACACATTCCGGCAAGCTGTTGACCACCAAACAGGCGCATGTGAATGTGTGACGGAATCTTTTTCAGATATTTTCGCCGATAATGGTAATCTGAATGTATTTGCTAAATTTGTGATAATTTTAGAAAAGAATACAATAGGAACTAATCATTTGGTTTCATTCTTGGGCTGCTACCCAAGTCTCATGCCGTCTAACTTAAACTCATGAATCACGCACATGTACTTCAATTACGTCCAGCCATGTTAGTCACATGCACTTACCTTAATTACTGGTAAGTATTTTAGTCGCACTCTCGTAATGCAATCATACACAGGTCCTAATAGTTGAATATATGGAATCAGTACTTTATTCAATACACTTCTCCTTATCCAATGTTTGTCGAGACTATTTTTGAATGTATTATTTTGAATCTGATATATCGGGTAGCAGTTTCGAGGTTCTGACATTTTTAAGAGGAAAGAAGTTCATAACCTGAGATGTCGAAGATTCTCATTATTTCATGGTCGTTATTTTTGGTTCGTAAGTTATCGTCTGTCGAAAAGCCCTTCGACGTTAACATCATTAAAGCAATTGAGATAGCGTCATTGAGATCTCAATGAGTTGTTTTCTCAATCTTCTTTCTTCTAGAGAGATGAACTAAAGATGCTGAAGATGCTTTTTGTAGCAGAGATTGTGAAGTGCAGGAATCATCCTCGTTGCTTTAGGCTGAATTTTATCCCTTTTATTCGATCAGCGTTGTACTGTATTTTCTAGATGTGGCCGCACTATCGCTTATACGGAATGCGGCAACATAACTTCCTTTTTTCAAAGGAGTTCATACCCTTTTTTAGGAAGTTATGTTTCCACACCCGGTAAAATGTTCTTTCACTTCTATTCAAAGTTTCTTGCAATGAAATCAAAGATTCTGCTCGCATTTCTGGCTCTTTTTTCCACTTGTTTTTCCTGTTTGAGATTTTCGGTGATCATGCCAAGATCTCGTTGTTGCTGTACTGCTTCAATAGGTGTGTTACTCATCGTATGTTGGAAATGCCGATTGTTAGAACCAACGAGCATGATGAACACGTGTCAATGTGGACAAAAGTTGGATAAGGAACCCCCCAGTTCTGTAAACTACGAATTCCAGATTATTACTCTTGGAGCCTGTGTATGATTTCGGTGTCTGCTTGACTAAAAGGCTTGTAAGTGATTAGGTTTTGTGTGCGAAGCCGAAATATCATCGTGTAATCGAGGTGCATGTGCGTGATTGATGCCTTTTTTAAAGACATGGGACTTGGCTAGCAACCCAAGAATGAACCATACAGTTCGTTCCTGTAGCCCTATCTGTTTCTAATTGGTAAGTGCTGTTCAAATAATTGTTTGATCGCTTAATAATTGACGGTTTTTTTTAACTTAGAAACAAACGTTTAAAAGTACGGTGAGGGACCCTCTAAGTTTATGGAAAAAAGCACCATCCTAATGTAATTAGAACTCTGGTTTTGTTTTTGTTGTCAGTTAGAGTTGAGAGATGAGGACCGATCAGTGCAGGGGTCCTCAACCCCCGAGCCGCGGACCGGTCCGCACGAAAAACATTTAATAATTTCCATTTTATTTACTGTGATGTATTTCTCGCGGGATTGTGAGACTTCCCATGGACGATAGGTTAACTGGGAGCTGAGAGGGTAAAATTATCGATAATTTTTCGAAATTCGGTAAATCGTCAGGCACGGATAGTGAACAAGAAACAATGACTTTAATCCTGGAAATTTCATTTTATATTATTTTCATGCCATAGATGTTTGTGTAGTATAATACATTTTATTTTTTTGCTAATTAACCGTCAAAGCAGCATTATTTGTTCGCATTTGTATTTTATTATAACTCAGAACATGCTCAGCGTGCGAACTATGATGCAAATTATTTATTTTAAATTTTTAAATTAAAAAAAAATGCATGGGGTATACCTTTATGAAACATTCGAGTTTATTAATCAATGTCTCAGAATTGGTTGAAACTGTGGATAACAGTCAGGAAAGAATTGTAAACATGATAAAATGACTTAAATCCTGCAAGTTGCCTCCGATTGCCTGATTGGTTTTACACCAATCAGGCAATCGGAGGCAACGTGTTAAACCTAACTTGTGCCTGTGGGTTAAACCTAACTTGTGCCTGTAGGGGAAGCCTAACTTGTGCCTGTAGGTTAAACCTAACTTGTGCCTGTGGGGGAAGCCTAACTTGTGCCTGTGGGGGAAGCCTAACTTGTGCCTGTAGGTTAAACCTAACTTGTGCCTGTAGGTTAAACCTAACTTGTGCTTGTGGGTCAACACGTTGACTCCGAAGTGGTACATATGTGTACCACTGAGGTTAGGTTCTGTAATTTTTTCAGATCCTTCTAGTGACTATGCGTACAAAGTGAAGTTTTACACCAATCAGGCAATCGGAGGCAACGTGTTAAACCTAACTTGTGCCTGTGGGTTAAACCTAACTTGTGTGTGGGTTAAACCTAACTTGTGTGTGGGTTAAACCTAACTTGTGTGTGGGTTAAACCTAACATCACCAGCTTGGTCGACTGGTGAACGAATCTGCTTGCGAGCGGAAAGACCCGGGTTCGAATCCCGCTGCCGACATGGTTGACGCGGCTGGAAATACGCCATGGGACTTGGGTAAAACCACCGAATAATTATTGAAGTAATTATCCGATCCAAGAATGGGCCAGAAGGTTCGTTCCTATAGCCTCATTCTATTCTAAATATCACTTTGTATTGTTTCCATAGGTCATAGATGTCAGTGTAGTATGATGCACTTTATTTTTTACTAATTATTCGCCAATGCTGCACCATTTGTTCACATTTGCGTTTTATTCCAACTCAATACATGCTCAGCGTTCAAACTATGATGCTAATTACTGATTTTAAATTTTATGTAAAAAAGAAAAATTAAATCAAAAATTAGCATCATAGTTCGCACGCTGGGCATGTATTGAGTTGGAATAAATTTGTCCGAGTTTTGCATCCTTTTGGGGAAGACGCTATACTCACATTCGCTAGGGACTCGTAGATGGTGCTTTGATTTTGTCTGTTTTGCATGCATCTTTCGTAGAAATTCTCTTTGCACTGTAGTCACTACTTACTCCCACGTATCATGTCGCTGGTTTGTGTTTTTCTTGTGTGTTCTCATTGTTTCATACGGGATCCTCGTCACTATCCCTGCTATTCGAATAAAAATTGCACAGGCCCGTTAGAGGTTTTCCCAAGACTGCTTAAATTGTTACGCAATAAACAGTGAAGTGACATATGGTTAAGGTTTATTGGGTTTATCTTAAGAATGTACAGGTAACAATAATAATAGTATTACTTGTATATTTCTATATTTAAACTGTTGCAATCAAAGCATACTAGTCTACTATGCAGAGTTAACGAACTTTCTTATCTGGGAAGTGGTAGCAGGAAGATTGTGTTGACCATATCTCATAATGTTTACTCCTGAGATATGTAAACCTTCTAATTTTACTTCCAGTTATGACACCATCATGACAACTTTGATACTTATTCCCATTTCCTCTAAAACGCGACTCTAAAACTTAAACGACTATTTCCAGATACCGTGTATCACTGCTGAGATCGCTTGTATTGTGGCTGCTGTGGTCAACCTAAGAATATAAAAATAATAATGTGTTGACCATATATCGCTTGTAGAAGCCCTTCCCAGCATTACCATTTATGACATTGAATTATTTCGTATTATATTCTGTTGCTTTATAACCTCTGATGATACACATATACATCGTTTTCGTTCCTAGGACAGTCGTCATTATTCAGTGTTACGAAATATTGCGAGGTTTTAATGTAACCAATAAGTATTTTATCCACAGTAAAATATCAGTTAAGTGACTATTGATTACGTGCTAGTAAAGGAAACTTGGTTTTGGCTGGGAGATGCTAGTTAACCATTTGAAAGAATTGTCAAAAATAGTAATTACACTCCATATTGGAACGTAACACTTGCAATAAGAAATTCATACGTCATGAAACGACTCATTTTTAAATATACGCTTTTGAATTACAAATTCCATTTATGTTAATCAATATCAGTATAAGTTTTGGATGCCAAAATTTATGTTTATGAATGTGTTGGATAGTTATAGTTTGTCGTGTTTTGCTTAGCTTCGATATTTATTGATGACGAAAATGGTACTCATTCAATGATTGCTATTAGTCGAAGCTACTTTAAACAAAAAAAATTTCCAACGACAATTTTAATGCAACTTCTTGTATTTCGCAGGTGATAATTTTCTAAACCTGAGCACTACTAAGAAAAAGAGTGAAGAAGATATACTAGTCGACCAGATCATTAGTGAGCCAAACGTCCGTGATACGCTGCTATCTCCCTTCGTGCAACGCATCATGGAGCTTGCTAAAGCCGGCCGCAACGATGTCGTAAGAAGGTGAGTTACAGTTTTAGAATAGAATAAAGCAATCGAAACGAGTCGTTTGGCCCATTCTTGGGTTGATACCAAAGTCCCATCCCGTTATACCAAAGTCCCATGCCGTTGTTTTCATGGTGGGAGTGAAGTAACTGTAACTACAATTTTTGGAGGTATCATTAAATTTTAATGGTGCCTGCACTAGTTCAATATCGATTGCTATTACTTAATTTTGGGTGTCAGAGCTACTGGTATTTTCATCTAAATTAAATGGTATAGAACCTCAGTAAAATTGTTTGAAGACTAAATATATTTGGCGATTGCAGTTTAATCGGTAAAACTGCTGAATGAACGAGGGTGTTGTTTTATGCCTGTAACACTGTGCAGCTGACCTCAGAATGACCTTTTTTGTACATCCTTGATGAACCTCTCAACCTCTTACGTATATTCTTTAATGCCCCTCAGTGCCTTCTGCATATATATTCGTTAAATTTTCTCAACTCCGTTTTTTGTACATTCTTTAAATACTACTCCCTCTTGTCGGTTACGATGCACAGTCGGGAAAACTTTCCGACGTTAATGTTCGAAAAACGTCCTTAAAGCTTTGAGCAATTATTAAACATTGAGCAATGTTGGTGTTTTTTGTAAGAGTGCGTGGATCAAATTCGTACGAATTAAAAAAGTGTAAAACAAACGCTTTTAACCTAATGAAATCAAACATCTTCTTTGGAATGTTCTTTACTTTAAAATTTTCCTTACACAACTTTCTGACTACAAAAATTTGGTAAGCGTTGTTTTGGTGTTGACCGCAACAATTCAAGTGTCACTGCACGGTGGTTGCTTCCTAGACCTTTGATGAGTTGTTAAATTAAACATTTGGGTTTACGTCTAAAGAAGCCTGTGCGATGAATAGATGAAAATTAGACGATTCATTTAATAACTAAATGTTCAGTGTATCACACCTATATTAGTGAAATAGAACTCAAAATGCGCTGAAATGATCAACTCAAAAACTATTAAAAAAATAAACATCTGCATCATGTCTGTGCTGTATAATATTAAGTTTTTTCTAGTCGTTTGTTCTCTTGGCTGGTACACGTGCTGATAAATTGTTCGATAACTAAAGGAACGAATCAATTTGTGAAGTACGTTTTTTCTTTTACGTTCAAGTTGCACACAAATCATGTAATTGTTGTTCACTCTGTCAGGCTGATGGCAGAGGCTGATGACGAAGGCCGCAGGCACATCCGTACACTCCTCGACTACGGACTTTTCAGCTTCTCTTGTTGAGTAGTTCTTAAGAATACAATAAGGCAATAGAAACTAACCGCTTGGCCTATTCTTGGGGAGATACCAAAGTCCTATACCTTTTGAAGGAAGGGCATCAATCATACACGTACTTCTTAATCCCGTTAGTAAATTCCGTTACGTACACGAATTTTGTTTCTTCGTAGTTTAGAGGTATTTTATTGTCAAACTTATAATAGATTAGATGAGTTCAGAACTTTGACATTGTATCTAACAGGCGAGTATCAAAGGGGCGTTTTGAAACTTTGGGTCGTAGCAAGAGTATTCACTACCTAGCATTATAGCAAGTTTAAACTTTCGGGTCTCAAATGTTGGAAGGTTCATTTTTCAGAAATTTGAAGTCTCCCACTTTGGAGGACGCTGTTCTTAACTGTTTCATAATAGCTGCTTGTGGTAAGCCATCTGGTTCAGGGACTGTTATCTCGGTTGTATCTCAGCGTCACATACGTGTAACTGGTTACTGTGAAACGATGGTGCATTTTATTGCCGATTTGTTTGTAACTTTGTATCTTGTGTAATCTTTTCTTGCGTAGTTCGCCTCTCTTCCTAATTTTTTTTAACATGTCCGAGTAGAAGATTGATAATAATGCTAATAGAATAGAATAAGGCTATAGGTAATACACCTTGATTATATTCTGAAATCGAGAATTTGAAGTTGTGTGGAGTTAAGGCAACATGCTGTGATAACAAAACATCATGGAATGTACAAAACGAAAGTCATGTTCATTAGCATAGCTATCTACTGTAGCAGGTAATGCGATATAAACATGTTGACGAAATGGAACTGGGAAGAGGGGTGAGACGAAATGAACAAAGAAAATCGAACATTTGAGAATACATTGACTTCAGAGAAACGGAAAGAAATGGGAATCTCAGGTTTAGGAGGGAGTAAATAACTTAGTCTTGGTTAGAACACAAGTAACTCGTGAAAAATGTTAGAAAAAGCCTATGTTGCAGGGCAAATTTCTCCATTTTCGCAGTTAGTGTATGTAAATGCATTTGTTCTGAATACTCTTTATTCAGACATAAATAGAATACTCTGGCATGTCTACGGCTCCATATATACATGACTAGCCTCGCTAAACTGCTGCGCAACATTTACTTTGCACGAACGTTTGAATTACCAATTGTTACATTCCAATACTGGCTTAAAATCTGAATAACGGATGATCACAAATGCCATTATGAAATTTTACAGACCAAATTTTCCACGGAAGTTACACTGCACCCTTATGAACCACGAGCTCCTCACGTTGAAGGGATTAAGCGCGCTCTGAATTATGTGTTTACAATTTGATTTACTTTACTCATACTTGTCTCATTGATAGAAGAATGCGTTTAAGGACGTCAAGAAAAAGAGCCTTCGTGAAAATCTCGGTAAATCCTATCAAGACCCGCACAGCAAGGAGTGGACGCGAGTTCGATGCGGATATGTGACTAGATGTACATGATTCTAACAGTAACGCATCGAATGCATGTTGTAAGGTCGCTAGCTAAACAAACATATATTGCCACTATAAGTCACGCTTCCATCCATTAAGCCACACTCTCTCATACAAAGGGTGCGGCAACATAATTTCCTGTTTTCAAAGCATAGCGCGTTGGAAAAAGGAAGTTATGATGTTGCGCCCTGTACATAGGAAGTATGAATACCTACACCAAAAAGTGTAGCCTTCAAGCAACGTTCATTCAAAATAAAGTGATAAAATATATTAAAATAACTGACTATTGTTTCATGCGGTCTACATTCTGAACATACTCGTAAGATGACACTAACATACACAAACAAGTTTGTCGAATAATATATGCTTGAACTTACAATATACGCCAATTCGCCTGCGGAATAAACTGGAGCTGAAGATGTGAAAGGAATGATGAAAAATGGAATTTCTAATGGCCCACGAGCACACTTCCGCTGTGGTAGACTCAGCATGAATAAAAAAAATTGTATCCTTGGCCTGAAGCACGCTGCACCCTTCACCTAAATAGCTTGAATAAATACATACAATGCAGACACGTAGCCACAGTTACACGAGTATGTGCTCGGATTACTTGTACATTACACGCCAGACTAAGCCAAGGTAGGGAGCACAGAGAACACTGATGAACTGATCGAAAGCGAGAGACGGTATAAAACGCTAAAATGAAAATGCCATGTTCAAGAACTGCTCTTGCTAGTTACTTACGTGAACCTTTCTTTAACCTCACACTTAGAGATACATTACTAACTGAAGGACGTAGGTAATGGGAAAAACCAACAGGCACGAAAAACTAATCCAAACTGCGAAGGCGTGCCACACCTGGATGATTTGTTTGCTTGAAACTAATGAAATCCTCATAAGAGTTAAGAAGGGACTCTTCAATAACCAGACATGACTGCTACAGCAACGCTACCACCCGCATCCTCGTGTAAGGTCACAAAAAATTGTTAGCTGGTGAGAATGAGGATGTGTACACGCCTGGTTCTTGAAAAGGGAGAATCAGCTGGGATGTATTAAGTAGCGCTTTCTCCCAGCAAAATATAACCCGTTTAACAATAACACCTTCAACTCCAAAAGTCCTCCTGCAATGACGACTATAACAGTAAAATAGTAGTAGAAAGGTTTTTTTTCATTTCTCCTGACGCGCGATTATTTTGAAATGAGCCTTCAAGGCTACAATCGCATGCGATTAATTCATTCAACATCTGATCTTAAATTTTTGCTCGTATAACAGCCTTATCTAATAAATCGTCTGTCATCGGTCAGACTGAATAGATTTAACAATTGATATGCATCAGCTCAACCTGTACAAGTCTGAATAGTCAATTTCAAAGACACGTCGTCGCTATCTCATGTCATATCAAATTAAGTCACAAAAACGTAAAGTTTTAACAAAAACATCACCTTTCAGAGTAACATCCTGACCATTCGAACAGAACTAAAATAAATTGGCCTGACGCTTAATAAGTTGATAGAATCGAAGCTGAAAAAAATAAGTTTCCTCATAACATTCTCTGGTTTCTCATGAAATAGAAATGAAGTTGATAATTCGACGTTGAGCGAATTGCGAGTGTAAAAATACAATTCCTTCATTATTCCTTTCCTTTCATGAAAACGTCAATTGAATTCTCTCAATAACTAGACGAAACCGTGAGCGATCACGCGATGATCTCAAACTGCTATTTCTTATACAGGGTGCGGAAACATAACTTCCTTTTTTCAAAGCGCTTTGCTTTGAAAAAAAGGAAATTATGTAAAAGCCCACAACAAAGGGCGATACGCAGTAATTTAAATTTTCAAGTTGAATAAGAGTGAGTTCTTAGAAGCGTATCACTAGAATTTGAGTATCTAATTCTTAGACCCAATGAAAGCTCAAAATATCGTTGTGAATACAAGTGATCATTAGCAAAGAAGTTAAATTGTCTATGATGACCAAACATGAAAAATCCTACTCTAGAAAAAAATACACGCTCTTTATGATTGGCTGACGCGCACGCATGATTCTTATGATTGAAAATACTCTTGTTTTATAATAATGGACATGTATACAGCGCAAGAATCTAGATGACGAACTACATATGCTATGCTATACCCTCCCACTTTATAGATAATATTTTAGAATTGAATAATAAAATATACTGACTGACAAGGTTAGAATTGCACGGACGTTATAAAAAGCATGCTTTACCCCAACAACTCAAATCAGTAGCATTATCGCGCAGCATTCGTAATCGAACGATAACTCTGGACAAAATTGGCCCACCCCCGTCCAATAATCCCTGCTGATACATAAAAAGCTCTACTAACCTCGTTAGACGATCATGCACGACAACAACAGTCTGAGACGATCGTTCCCAGCGGTCAGAAAGACCACGATTCACCAAGAATGGAGAGTGAAGACCACTATATTTCTGACGGGGTATGAGGAGCGAGGAGTTACAGAACAGTGGCGGGAGTTAGAAGGCGTCGTTGATGTTACGCAGTGACCGCACGGCCAGATCCACTGGCAGGTAGAAACGGTGCTGTTGCAGCGCCTCCAAAGATTTCAACGCGTCGTCGAATCCTGAAAATAACGACGATCATGAGTCTGTATCACAAAACTGAAGCAATTTCAAGAACTTTAATATTCCATTAATTGACTCAATGACATTGAGTATCCATTTGTATAGAGTTTAAAGACACTTGTTCGTTCTTTCCCTTGTGGCCACAGTGCAACGCTCGAGAGAACACTATCATGAGGTATCACTAAATATCAAAACTCTGGCAGCAAAAAATAACAAAAGAACGAAGTCGTAGCGCAAGCCTTAAAAAAGTTAATAAAACATAAAAACTGCCTTTGCTGCTACATTTAATTTGACGAAAATGCCAAATTCGAAAAGCTGTATCTTCACTGCGACGGAACAAAATACTAATTAGGAAATATTTTGCTTTTAACATAAAACAACCACGCGATGATATAACTTTCTATTATAATTGAAGATGCTTTGGAGAGTAGTACAATTATTAGGACTGAACAAGAAACGAATTAACATAAAATAATATATCATGGATCGATGCGTAAACTAAAATACCGATAACGAATGAAAGGGTTATTTGAATAAGCAAATACAAGAAATTAGAGGAACTAGTAATTTCAAGACAGAGTTATTAAACTTAGCTATCCTACTCAATAAATGGTAAATTTCAGAATTATGGTACAAGCTCGCCAACAAGTGACGATCACCAAAGATAGTTGCCCCTCTAAATATAGCTGTGTTTTAATTTAAGCGCTCAGTTGTCGAGGGAATTTCCCTCCATAGCGTTCCATCAGAAAATAAATTTAGAGACAACTATCGTCGCCTTCCCCATTTCTCTTTCACTGCCCCACACCCAGGTGTAATTCTTAGAAAAAACTGTCAAGTCGAATAAAATTCAATAACCATAACTCTAGTAACCAGCGCTCACTCAAGAAGACCAAAAATCATGTCGTGTGATGTTTTATATTGCGTGTGTTCCGGCAGGTCTTGGCACGTTGTTTGAGGATGTATAATTAAAGATATTCTGCAAAAGAGAATACACTAACCTCAACAACTTTCCAACTGATAGCTCACAAAGCCACTTAACACAGAACCTAATACCCGATGTGGGCACGAAACTTATTCAGCGTGCGGTGCCAGGTAAGAAATTTGTGTACCTGAGCTCCATCGTTGCAGTGACTGCTACTTGTCTTGTCAAACATTCGTTATTCCAACTCTCGTCACGTCAAATATTAATTGTTCCCACCCTCGTCAGGTCAATAATCATCGCTCCCACCCTCGTCATGTCAAACATCATCGCTCCCACCCTCGTCATGTCAAACATCATCGCTCCCACCCTCGTCAGTTCAAACATCATCGCTCCCACCCTCGTCATATCAAACCGCCCTCATCTTCATGTCGAACATCATAGCTCCCCCTCGTCATGTCAAACATCATAGCTCCCCCTCGTCATGTCAAACATCATAGCTCCCACCTTTGTCATGTCAAACATCATCGCCCTTCTGACACTGAATCTCAGCAACATGAGACATAATCTAGATGAAGTAATCAACAAACAATGACAGCAACTAACCAGTCTGCGCGACGTAGCTCCAGGGCTGGTAGCATTTCTGCACCAGAGGCTGGCAGCGCAGCAGCAGCCGTAGCCACACTACCAGGCGCTGCTGACTGTAACACAAAATATCGGGCAATCAGTCGTCACAATTTCATTTTAACATGAGCCATTAAGTGACGTGTTTCAAAACCATAATAACTTCCCTGAAATGGGCAGTTAATAAACATCGATATTTTGCGCTGTTGACTAACAAAATATCGAGCAATCAGTCGTCGTAATCTCATGAGCCAATAGATGATATTTAAAAATACTAATAATTTCCCTGAAGTTGGTAATTAATAAATCGATATTTTGCGCTGCTGACTGTAACACAAAATATCGAGCGATCAGTCTTTAAATCTCCTTCTACTCATAATATCATGAGGCATGTTTTAAAACTGTAATCATTTTCGTTAAATGGCAGATACATTAAAATGCACCTGAAATGTTAAACGAGAAAAGAATTTTTATTTAAAATATTTTCCATCTTAGCTTCGTAATCAATTTTATACTTGTTTATTAAAAGACATCCTCTTATATCAAGTAACAGTGTAATAAATATGAACCTATGGAACCTTATCGGTGATTTTCGGGCTTCAATTAGGATAAAGGCGAATGAATACAAATTTGGCCAAACACTCCACAATGCCAGAAATGTAAAATAAATAATAAGCCATGGGCCTCATTTAGCGTCAATAACCGACTGAAGCTATCAAGAAGAAATTTTCGACTGACTTTAAAAGCAGTTATATCAACAAAAAAGGTCATACGCAGGGGATGCAAAATTAACACGAATTGCATTGTGGTTATGTTGGCAGTTTTAGTACAAGTTTCACCTGCTAGGGTGATGTATTAGGTTGTTACAAAAATAATGGCCGATTTCAGAAGCCTTCCAGACCTTCGAGCGGCCATTATTTTTGTAACAACCTAATAGTTATACTCCTCTCAAGTCAGCCTGCAAAGCGGCATTAGTATAGAAAGCTGTGAGAGGCTCCTGAACTTTTTAGGTTGTATAGTGCACTCGTATTTTTTAAGGTGGCCAATTCTCGGAGACAATGAGCTCCAGTGAAATTTTGTTTTCTATTTGAAAAAAGGAAATTCATTTGGAAAACTGCTAACACACACGATGCTACAAGTAAAACTCGAGTCTAGGAGTGGTTTAACCGCTGTAAGAAAGCCAAAGTGTCGATTGAAAACAAACCCCACTCAGAGACTCCTTCGTTTTCGAACTGATGAACATGTCTATAAAATTCGTGAATTAATTTTTGAAGATCAACGTAGGGCTACTCATGATCTAGTGAAGTTATCCCAGCTGACGTACAGCTTAATTCAGCTGGCTTTATCTGAAGATTTAAAAATGGGAAGAATGGCAGCCAAATTTGTGCCTGGAATGCAACAGTAAACCAGCCGACACGGCTCGCACAGTGAACCAATTTTTGACAAAAAACGACATGACATTTTTACCTCACCCACCCATTTAGCCCCATGCGACTTATTTTTGTTTACAAGATGAATAGGGACTTGAAAAAACGAAATTTCCTGATGTTGAAGAAGTGAAAGAAAAAAACGACGCAAGGTCTGAAGGACTGGATCAAACGAACTTTAAAAATGCTATAAACATGGAATAAAAGATTGGATATAAATATAAGCTCCAATCTTGCTAGTTTTTCGTAGAAATTTTTTTAAGCATTTTTAGACAAATTTTTGTTACTTTTGGGTTCCCTCTTATGTATTGAAGCCATACCAAAGTCTCAATGATGCAAAGAGTTCTGATGAAAATGAAATAGTCATCAAAAAAGTATTAAATTAATTAAGCACCTCTTAAAAAATATAACATATTGATCAAAGGGGAGACAAAGAAGTGTGCAAAAAATACATAAGATTGAAAAAATGAACTTGAAAATAAACAATAAACGATCATACAACTGAAAAACCAGGAGTTTCCAAAAGGCAACACAAAGTATGCACTACAGAGCCTCAGAGATGACACTTAAAATGAAAACCAGGAGGTGTCCATAAGGTAACACAAAGTACGCACTAGAGAGCTTTCGAAATAATAAAAATGAAAACCAGGTGTTCATACGGCAACACAAAGTACGCACTAGAGAGTTTCCGCGACAATTAAAATGAAAACCAGGAGGTGTTCATACGGCAACACAAAGTAGAATAGAATAGAATAGAATGAGGCTATAGGAACGAACCTTCTGGCCCATTCTTGGGTCGGATAATTACTTCGATAATTATTCGGTTGTTTACCCAAGTCCCATGAGACTTGGGAGCCTCACGCACTTGAGAGCCTCAAAGATGACAATTAAAATGAAAACCAGGAGGTGTTCATAAGGCAACACAAAGTACGCACTAGAGAGCTTCAGAGACAATTAAAATGAAAACCAGGTGTTCATAAGGCAACACAAAGTACGCACTAGAGAGCTTCAGAGACAATTAAAATGAAAACCAGGTGTTCATAAGGCAACACAAAGTACGCACTAGAGAGCTTCAGAGACAATTAAAATGAAAACCAGGTGTTCATAAGGCAACACAAAGTACGCACTTGAGAGCCTCAGAGATGAAGGCCTTGAAGTGAGAGTCTGGTGAGCGCTTCAGGGGAGTGTGTGTGGCAAGGATGTTGCCCACAGCTGCGAGTAGCGCGCCCTTATGACTGCCCACCACCACTCCACCTCGACCCCCGCCTCCGCTGCTCAGCTCCAGGTTGAAGCTCTGCATCAGAAATTATCTATAAGTATGTTGATAATTTACCCCCAAAGCTTTCTATTTAAAAATGAATCACAACCCTTTCAGCTTCGCCGTATGAGTTATCTAAAAAGGGGACTAGAGTCATGGAAGGTTACCTGAGTTCCAATGCTAATACATAATAAAGTCAAAGCAATTTTACAATTTTAACAAACTAGCTCTGCAGTGAAATCTTTAAAATAGATTATACTTGAGTAGCTATTCCATCTCAATCTACTTGGATAAAGCTGAACTTAAAATGTTATTTTGTTCAGTCTAAGTGAGATAGTTTTCGGAAACACAAGGTATTTCTCTTAATTTGCTAGTGAAAAGAAGGTAACATGACAAAAATTCTACACCACATAATTTAATACTCCCTCCGGTCGGAAATATTTGCTACACAAGGAGAAAACTCTCCGCGTTTTAGTGTCTTTTAACGAATTTCTGTTTTGAGTACAGCAGACGATCGTGCACAGTGTGTTGAATACACATTTTAACCTTCAATAAATAATAGCGTAAAAGTTAATATAATTGTCTTTTTCCTTTTTCAGATATTTAAAAGTTCTCAAATTACTCACAGGATACGGCACACTATCAAAATTCAGCAAGACAATGCTCGACCACACGTCCATTAAACTGATCCCTTATTTACGGAAGCGTGGGAAAAATTTGGCTTGAATATTGAAGTTGTTAACCAGACTCCAAACAGTCCTGACCTGAATGTACTTGACCTCGGCTATTTCAATTCAATCCTATCCCAACATCAAAAACACCACGTAACGTTGATGAATTAATTAAAGCAGTGACAGATAGCGTTGAGGAATTACAGAGATCAACATTGAACAACATTTTCCTTACTTAGCAGCAGTGAATGGAACGGATTATTTTGGCTGACGTTGGCAACGATTACAGACTTCAACATCTGTCAAAAGTACAACTAGAAAGAAACGGAATTCTTCCAAATTCAATTCAGGTCTCAGAAAAATTGAAGAATAAATTAACTAGCATTGAGTAAATATAGTGGCAAATACGTTTCTACCGTTGATACATTATCACTTTCATGTATTTAATTACAATGTAGAGTTTGTCTTTTGTTATTTATCTTATAAAAAATATTCATCGATGTTTATACATTATCAATTTAATGTACTGAATTACAGAATAAAGTTTATCTTTTTGTTACAACCAATAGTTTTGCAAGCATCTTTCTAAAAGGTTTACAATTGTTTTGGAGCAAATATTTCCGACCAACTTCAATATTGATATGGACCAACTACTTCCGACCGGAGGGAGTAGAAAATACATATAGAGTTGAATTGATTTATCATATGTCCCTCATAAACGTATTATACTCATTCACTTCATGAGCTCCTTTAATTAATTTTAACTAGAACCTAACCAGTCACCTTAGGAATTAAACTCCTCTTTGGTGCCGTAGTAAAGCTTTCAAGTTGACAATACTAGGAGTGAACGTTTGTACATTTGTTTAAATTGGTTCACACTGACACGCGCCCCTGAACGAAGCATGAGAAATTCTGACTCATGGACACAAGAGTATATCATAAAACAGACCGCGAACTAAGCCTGTGAGAGTCGCCTGGCAGAGGTGTTAAGACCACTCGCCTGTGATAGTCGCCTGGTAGAGGTGTTAAGACCACTCGTTTGTGATAGTCGCCTGGTAGAGGTGTTAAGACCACTCGCCTGTGATAG
>VCRD01002266.1:3029-38592 GCA_006783055.1 Trinorchestia longiramus | reverse complement strand
TTCTATTCTATTCTATTCTATTCTATTCTATTCTAATAGCAGCTTTCCTTTTCTTCCCTCTGTCTGTAACTTTCTCCTTTCTCTCCTCTTCCTCTTTATCCTAGCTGTGCCTTATTTCCCCATTCACTCCCTTTTCTTTGTAACTGAGCATTTCTCCTTCTCTAATGTAACGTTAGAATTCAGCTCTCCCCTCCTCCCTCCCCTCCTCCTCCCTTCAAACTTGGCGTAGGCATTTTCCCACAAACGCTAGGTCGATATCGGGGTAAACGACGCCCCCCGTGGGGGTACTTTTTGGGGGTACAGCAAGCCAATGACGTAATAGTACGCGCTGCGAATATGACAAGTTCATTTGAGTACCTTTTGCTTGAATTAAAGTCCTTACGTCACAGTCACGAGAATGAAATGTGTCCGTAGTCCGGACACATAGTTATTGAATGAAACTAAGTGTCCGGCGTCATGTTATGCGTTAATGGAACTTCAAGAGAAGTGACTTGTTGCTCTGTACACCTGAACAGCAAAAGAACTTTAACTTTATTTCATCACTGAAACCATGCATTTAAATTTTTTGGACGTGACATGATTCGAGTCTGAAGTTCTAATGCGTAAGTATGACGAAATGTTTGGCTGTATATCGAAATTACAATATTAAATGGCAACACTTGCTAAGGACGCTTTATATTGCTGTTAGTTAGTGAACTGAGAAATACGGAACCTCTTTAGCTCTGCGTCATGTATCCTAATCTGCCATAGTCATTTTTAAATTATCCATATCTCTTTATTGTTATCTATTCATGCCAAGTAAGTTCTAACTTCTCAATTCTAATGAAACGATAACGTATTGAATCAAGAGGTCAGTATAGAACTTAATTCTATTTCAAATGCGTATGTTCTATTTCAAATGTTATATATGTAGTCGATCTTATTTACTGATCTCGAACTGATGTTCCACAATTTCACGGTGTGTTTCTCCTGCAGGTGGTGTCGATGTATTTATGTTCCACAATTTCACGGTGTGTTTCTCCTGCAGGTGGTGTCGATGTATTTATGTTTCACAATTTCACGGTGTGTTTCTCCTGCAGGTGGTGTCGATGTATTTATGTTTCACAATTTCACGGTGTGTTTCTCCTGCAGGTGGTGTCGATGTATTTATGTTTCACAATTTCACGGTGTGTTTCTCCTGCAGGTGGTGTCGATGTATTTATGTTTCGCAACTTCACGGTGTGTTTCTCCTGCAGGTGGTGTCGATGTGCCTGATGCCGGAGCTGCTGTCGGATCCGAAGTTGCCTGAGGACGCAAAGGCTCGAGCACGACTGGTGCTGGAGGGCTGCAAGGGCGGCTCCTTGGGCTCCTACAGTGACTCCGCCGGTATTGAGATCATCAGACGCCATGTTGCAGATTACATCACCAAGCGGGACGGAGGCATCCCTTCATCATGGGAGAATGTGGTACTATGCGCCGGTGCTTCCGAAGGCATCAAGGTTAGTGGACTTGGATGATGAGAGAAAATGGTTTTATGCGCCGGTGCTTTCGAAGGCATCAAGGTTAGTGGACTTGGATGATGAGAGAAAATGGTTTTATGCGCCGGTGCTTCCGAATGCACCAAGGTCAGTGGACTTCGATGATGGATGAAAGTGGTTTTATGCACCGGCGCTTCTGAAGGCATCAAGGTCAGTGGACTTCGATGATGGATGAAAGTGGTTTTATGCACCGGCGCTTCTGAAGGCATCAAGTAACCTTGATTCAAATAAAATAGAAAACTTCCATTGTGGGGAAAATTACACCTCTAACTCAAACATGACTGTGTGTGTTTATATCCACGTATGGTTGAAGTAGGGTTTTATGCGATATGCAGAAGCTTTTAGGTGTATTCACGAATGTGAAAGTAAAAGTCTTTCAAATTTGAGAAATTTGGTGTCTACACTACGTTTGTTAAAATTTGTTTCCAACATAAATGTGCAAAAAGACCTTCATTAACAAGTTTTTTTAAGAATGTTTGTCCGTGCGAAAGTATATCTGCTATCTTCAATTTTCTCAAATGAAAAAATTGGGAAAAATATGGACTTTATAAAATAGGTTCAATCTATTGATGAGACGCTTTTGTGCCCTAGTGCCCTAATTAAAATATAAAGGTCCCTATGAACAAGTCAAAGTTATTTTTTGTACTTTAATTTTCATTACTACAGAGCTGAATTAAAGATAACGGTATTTGCTGTAAGAACATGGATTTTTGAGCATGCATGTGTATCATGTGAATTTCCTGTATGTGGAGTATTCCTGTATTCTGGCTTCGTTTCAACAAGTCTCAAGTTTTAAATTATTTTTAAATGAAGGGTTCAGGGTTAACGTTGTCTTTACAGTTCGATCTGAAGATCATGTAATTAAGAATTTAAAACGCTTTCTTGCTTTTATATCGTACTTTCTAATAGGCTACATTATTTAGAGCCCAATCTCGGGAAAGATTTTATTCCACCTAAGACCACACTACGGAGGTAGTGGCCCATTTCTACAAAAAAGTAATTTTGCGTAAAAGAAGTCGTTATCGCGATACTAAAGCGAGCACCCACCCACACGCAGGGTATCCTGCAAGTGATGACCAACCACACGGACGGACAGCGGAACGGAGTCATGGTGCCCATCCCTCAGTATCCACTCTACTCAGCCACGCTCGCTGAGTTTGACCTTGATCAAGTAAGTGATGCTGCGGACGAACACATTTCTTGCCTAGTGACCCACCGGTGGGCCACCACTCAACACAATGACCGCAACTCCCAAATTAGTTTGTATGTGTAACAAAGGTCCCGTGTAGCATAAATGGTACACGATGCGGTTAAAGTGTTAAGTTAGGTTCTGGTCAGTGTTTTCAGAGCCTTCTAGTGACTGTACAAAATCAAGATTTGCACCGGCTAGGCAATCGCAGGAAATGTGTTTAACTTTTTAGATATTATTTTGAGGTGTATTTTATTAAATGATAACCATTAGACGCTGAACTTGGTTATTTTAGCTGAAGATAACAAATTGTGAAAAAAGTTTCCTTATAACTATAATTTAGTAATTTCACATACGTTCAATGTTCAGGTTTTAAAACACATGTGAACAGAAAACAATTACTTTCAGTGTACATAAGCGTAATATAAATCAATTGGGTCTTTTCTTCTGACATGTACAACAATCTTCTGTTAAATTAGCGATTGCGAGCGCAAAACATGAATTAATGTTGTTGTTCTGGTTGGGAGTCTATTTTATGCCTCAAAGTAATTGAACTTTATGTCAAAATTTTATTTCTTGTCAAAATAAAGTGGACAAATGCCATCTTTGAAATAGCACTTATATTGCACCCCATTTGAAAGCCTGAATTGAAATAGCGCTTATATTTCACCCCATTGTGAAAGCTTCACTTGAAATGTCGCTTATATTTCACCCCATTGTGAAAGCCTCAATTGAAATAGCTCTTATATTGCACCCCATTGTGAAAGCCTCACTTGAAATAGCACTTATATTACACTTCATCGAAAAAGCCTCACTTGAAAAGTAAACGTTCTAGCAGATGAATAGTTTCATCAACAATTTGGGTTTTGAAATTCCATACTTTCATGCTTCCTTTGCATTCAGGATGCAGTTGCCTCATTAATACGTAGATGTTGTGTCCACATCAGTCACTATTTCGATGTCAAAGGGCTTTTGAGACGTGCATGCTCGTACTTTTTATATATGTTTTGCCTGAATAAAACGTACTTTGCTTTATTAATGCCTAGTGATTGTGTCCAGATCAGTTACTACCTGCTTGACTTAGTGCATATTAGCGTTAAATGTTAATTTTTTGTAGATCTTCTGCACAACGAGAATGTAGTTGCTTTATTAATGCCAAGTTATTGTGTCCAGATCAGTTACTACCTGGACGAAAGCGCCAACTGGGCGCTGGACGTGAAGGAGCTGGAAAGGGCGCTGTCTGAGGCCAAGACCCGCTGCACCCCGCGGGCGCTGGTGGTCATCAACCCTGGCAACCCAACGGGGCAGGTCCTGTCTAGGGACAACATCGAGTCCATCATCAAATTCGCGCACAAAAATCATCTCTTCTTGTTGGCTGATGAGGTACGGCACGGCGTGCACCGCTATTCATGCTAATTACAGTTTTGTTACGTTGAAATTCATTTTCCCAGTTACCCCTTTCACGTTTGGTGGTACACATTTCATGTCTCCGAAGAGGTCATGCTTAATGCTTGGTGGTTTTTAAACCACCAAGCAATAAATATGACCACGTTTTAAAATTCATTTCCTGCGCTGCTCAACAGCTCAAAATTTGTACCACTGTCATAAACGTAAAAATTTTTGAGTATCTTGCACATTTCTGCATGAATTTTAGATCTTACCTTGTTAATTCAACAGCCTGCAATAATACCCCACACCCTCTCCTCACTTTTTTTAACACACTGGCTCCCAACGATGCCCGGAACCGTTTAAACGTAAACAAAACATGTTTCAATTCCATAAATACGAGTTGCGTAACAATTTCTGAAGCATGTAACAGAGTACAGGTAAGAACTAATTACTGCTTTCTGTCCCAGGTATACCAGCACAATGTGTACGCAGAGGGTTGTGCCTTCCACTCCTTCAAGAAAGTGATGTCAGAGTTGGGACCGCCTTACTCTGAGATGGAGCTTGCTTCCTACATGTCCATCAGCAAAGGTGGGCGTCACTCTCATTCTCCATAGAATGCATTGAGAAAATTGAACATCCTGTGAAGAATTACGCCTTTTTTCATCACTGTTCACGGTGGTACTTAAGTTTCTTGGAATATGTATTCGTCCGCAAGCGTGAGACCTGACATTCTTTAAGGCTTTCTCTCTCTGTACCCGCCTCTGAATTCGTTACGCTTGTTGTGTAGCTAAATGTATTTTTCATGTGAAACAGAGTGCTACATTCACTCACAAACTCAATGATTTTATGTTGGATATCGCGGTACTAATTTTAAATGAGTGCACCAAACACAATGTGTTGGAATCGAGCTCTCTATTGGGTTTTGTAGTTGAAGTATGTCTTATCACGCATATTTTTTAACCTCAAATTATTGTTTGTATCATGCCCGTAAATCTTGATTTTAAAGACGTTGAGGTAGAACTGCCAGTCAAAAGTTGAGCCTGAATTTACAAGATTCCTTCATTGCCTGTTTCTAATTAATTCTTTGTTTATTGTAATGTTGAAGCTATCGAGCATGGGCACTAACGGAGACTAATTAAGCAACTTTATGCGCATCATCTCCGTTTGCTGGTTCTCCCACCGCATTCAAGCTGGACTGATTTAACTTACCTCGTAAACATTAAGCTTACTTCAGAACATTCTATCCTCTTAACTCATGCACGAGTATAATGTACGGTTATTCAAGCTTGTGTTATTTTGTTTGTTATTTCTACCTGGTCGTGTTGTGCTCCTCTTTTGTGGGCATGGGACTTGGGTAACAACCCAAGAATGGACCAAATGACTCATTTCTATTGTCCTATTTTATTCCTCAGGGTTCATGGGAGAATGCGGCCTGCGGGGCGGCTATGCAGAACTCGTCAATTTGGACCCTGGTGTGAAGGCCATGTTCCTCAAGATGATCTCTGCCAAGCTCTGCCCCACCACGCTCGGCCAGGTAGGCGGCGGTCTTTGAAACCCTTCCAGCTCTTGCTCCACTTCCCCTCCTCACAGTTATTTATTCGATACATGAACCAGCACCAACACACTTTCGAGGGTAGTACTAACAACCTTGTACATTACAGGCGGTGGTGGAGTGCGTTGCAAACTCTCCCTTGCCGGGCGAGCCTTCGTACGAGTCTTTTCAGGCAGAAAAAGCGGCTGTGCTGAGCTCGCTGGCCGAGCGGGCCAAGCTCGTGGCAGAGACGTTCAACACTGTGCCCGGCATGACCTGCAACATCGTGCAGGGCGCCATGTACGCCTTCCCTCAACTCACTCTGCCTGCAAAGGTAAGTTTCCGTGTTCTTTGCTAACCGTCAGTGTCCAGTTATCTGCCCATGGTAAGTTGCATTTCACTGTTCACTTAACTAGCTCACGCAAAGTGTTTCCTAATCATATTTGTCCATATAAGTAGACTGATGGGATTTTTACTTATCTATGATTTTCACTGTCCACTTATCAGTTCTGTAAAATAACTGAAGGCACTGTCTGAAGTGACTGTGTGGATGCACTGCGATCACACCACAGTCAGATCCAATCCTTGACTTTGTTATTGTTGCTTGGTTGTGTACTGTGCCCCCTAATCATTCTCATGAAGACGCTGTACAAGAGTTTCCGAATGGGGTGCATGAACGTCCAAGTGCGAGAGTATGTCTCAAAGAAGCCGTGAAGCGTTTCTAAAAATATAAACTGGAGTTGTGGTGGGAGAAACATCAGCGTATTGTATTATTATAAAGATTCAAAAAGTGTCTAAAGAAGTTGGTGGTTAGTGTAAACTTCGAACGAGCACAGAGCGCTGGCTTGAGGATGCAGTTAGATAATCTGTTTTTTTCTTGCAGATTACGTTGGTATAGCAAGAGAGGAACATGTGTATCCTCGCAAACTTCATGATCGCTTGTGTGTATCATACGTATATTTTGAGTGTAACCTGTGTAGGTGTTTGGATAAAAGTTTCAACGAATTACCATGCTCATAAACCGAGTCAGAAGTCAATAGTGAGAATTGAAAGTCTAAAGTTATCTGACAAATTAAAAGCCCTATACAACAAAGCTTCATAAATTATTACCCATTCAAAGTGAGTATTAATCTTGAATTTTGCAGGCGCTGGAAGCTGCAAAGGCGGCAGGCCAGGCGCCTGATGTGTACTACGCCTTCCAGCTGCTGGAGAATACAGGCATCTGCGTCGTGCCCGGCACTGGCTTTGGGCAGCGCCCTGGCACTCACCATTTCAGGTAACCTGGAAGTATTAATACCCTTTAACGACCAAGTTGTTTCTCCACCGAAAGAAATATTGCGTAAATTACCTCTTATATCTACACGTTTTTTGTAGGACTTTCGACCACCTTTAGAAAGAACATTTAGAATGTAGGGATAAAGTGAATGAATTCGAATGCACTTGACCTACTATATGAGGCGTATAGTAATATAGTGACGTAAGCCACACTCTGGGTGGGCAAAACCTGGATTATTAAACCACTATCTGCGTCTCGACGTCAGCTATCCGGGGAAGTCGTGGGAAAATAAAATCGATGCGCGCATTAAGGTCAAAAGTCCGTGTAAACAACACTAGTTTTCAGCGAACTAGAGAATCAGTCGCAGCCTGACTGAAGCGCCACACCAACACCGGTCCGAGCGTCTCAGCCACTAGCGTGCGAGTATTACTCCTGTGCGCGGCCAATCAGAGCGCCCAGGCCCGGGCGGAGCATGTTGTGTTACTGTCAGTGTTTATACCCGACCTCTGCCACACACGGATTTTATTGTGCAATATTTTGTGACTTTTATAGTGTATAGTGGTTCCCTTGGTGTATGATATAAAGTAACCAACAATACATTTGGGGGTCTTTTTGTGGGTTTTCGAGTTGTTATTGCTATTTTTATGCAATGTGGTACACTAATTTGTTGTACAGTGTGAATTTTAATTGAAGAAATACGCAGTCATCGTTTCATATTTCAGAATGAATACATAACTTAATTATTTGGCATAGGTAGCATGATTACAGACATGCTCACGGTCATTTTAAGATCAATCCTAGCTTCCTAACTTAATTTATTGCAGATATATCGCATTTTGAAAGTCGCAAAACTTTGACTGCGTTTTTCTCGTTTTCGTCTGTGGCGCTTACGTCATTATGTTACTATACGCCTCATATATAGTATGGGTTAATGGGTATATACACATATATAGTAATGGGTTAGGCCTTCACTCGATCCATGCAGTAATTGTCCTCATATCTTGACATTAACGCTAGGTAATTTAAACTTCATCATTATGAACAACAGTGAAACCTAATTCACGTCTAACAATTGTAGGGAGTAATTTGTGAAGAAAAGTTGAACTTTTGAAAGAAAATCTTCCTTTCCTTTTTTTTTGTGGCGGAAATTTTCGTACTTCTTAGGGTTCCTTTGCCAAAACAATCCAATCTGAGCGCAGTCATTGCTGAAATTAAATAATGCCGCGGTTGTTGCGCTCTAATATTGCAATTGTGAATCAAGGCTCAGCGAACGCCATCTTTACGAGTATACTTCTGATTACCTTCAATAAGCGATTGTTCTCCTTTCATTGCTACATGTTGGGGCTAAATATTGACCATTTTCTTGATTATAATTTGAAAGTGAAGTGCTTAAATTTAGTGACGTCTATATTCGTCGGTATATTTTGATGCATATCACCAGGGAGACCGATAATAACCCAATGTTAGTGAAGCAATAGGTATGATTTGTTGTCTCTAAAGTTTTCTCATTCTTTTGTCGTGAGACTAGCAAACTAGTCATACAAGCGTCAGTTTACTGTGCTTGTTTCTTCTCATAATTTCACGTTCGTATAAGGATTTCTTGCGGTTCCGTTATCGCAGCTAGCATCGTTAATTTCCATCGAATTTGATACACAAACAATTTGTTTGTATTACTTTCAGGACGACGATCTTGCCTCAGCCCGACAAACTACGGGCTATGCTCCAGAAGTTCCGCGTTTTCCACGAGGATTTCGTGAAGAAGTATTCATAAGATGCAAGTCAAACCCACGTGATCGCTTCCCGAGGTGTCATGCGAAGACATGCTGCTTTGCTGTGTGGTCGCTTTTGTTGCGTCTTAATCCGTCACGCGTTTTGTGTCTGCCGATGCCCCGGCTTTTATCATTTGACAATTGTCCTACATTTTGAGCCTGTTTGTTTGAATTTGTTCAGTGCCTGAATTTCTCAAATGCGACCATTATGAAAATTTGCATGACCGCTTTTGTTAACGCCGGTGGATGTTCTAAGATTGTGTGCAGTCGGACAGGAATGTTGTCTTTGGCGACGATCTTTGCATTTTTTAGCTTATAAAATATTTCGTCATTCTCTGCATTGTGTTGATTTTCTGAAGAGTCAATTTTTCAATACCACACACGTTCTTTCACTAATTTACTTCATTACTTTTTCTATTATTGCTTCACAATGGATTTATTTAGCATTATCTTCATTGTGAATTCCTAGGAAGAAGCGAGATCATGACTTTGTGGAGGAAGCCTAGCTCTGTATTTTAGTGTCGAGGTCAACCATCGACCGTACTGTAGCTCTGATGTTCTTTAGCCAAATAGTAACTACTTTAAACTGCTTAAGAATAAGACCCGTGGAATTACCACGGTAGATCATTCACACCGAGAGTGATCAATGTGCAATAAAACGCGATTATCCAGACGACGATGACGACTATTCACGTGCCCATCACCTGGTGCCCAACGCCAGGTGGTCCTTAGGGACTAACTGCTCGTCAAGATTTAGTGGTCCGAGAGAGAAACGAATGCCCTCACGCCTGTTCGAACGTTCAATAAATCTCCCGACACCGCGTCTGTGATATGCACTCTTCCATGAAATCTTTGTGTCCGTGTTGTTAGAGTCACAATTGTAATGCTACCTTCTGTGTGAGCGTATCATAAATGTGTAAGCGTACATCCTCATGAACGGGCTAAACGGCTCGTTTCTATTGCCTCTATTCTATTCATGTATACCTGGCATATGCTCTGCTACCCACAATTGTGTGTTAATCGTGAACTTGTTTTCAAATAAATACGTGTCTCGGATGGTGATCTTTCCCAAAGGTGAACTGTTCAGTCACTCATTTATTTCTCCAGATATCGAGTCTTTGGGGCATGAAATATCTGGATAGAAGTTGGTTTTCTTTCTTCTGACGACACACACGTATTGTGGATTGATGCCTGTTAACATTAATTGTTCGTGTGTTTCTCAAAGTGCTTGATCTCTAAGTAATGTCACGTCTCATAAACGTGATTGTTTTCCCTAGCCAACGGAGATGAACTCACCTATGTTATGTTCAGTAGTAACTGGAAAAAGTAGTAAAGCGATTATATCTTCGGTGTCTTTTGAGCTGTGATGGACGACTGTGAAACCTGGTTACAATGGAACTCATCATCTCCACCTCTTTCACATATCAAATTTTCATTGCCTTTCTTCCAAAAATGTTGCCTATCGAATACAAGAAATTTTCACGGGATCGAGTATAAGGTCTTACCAAACAGTCAAATAATTGTCACCTAACAAATTTCACTTAAGTAGCGCTAGGGTTGTTGCTGGTGTCGTAAAGTTGCCCAAATATATAATATTCGATTTATGTGTTTTGTTAGACATCCTCTCATGGGTCACTGGAATGTACGTCAGTACTTTCGTGTTTTTATCTCTCTTCGCTTCTCCCGCTTTTGTCAATAAAGTCACCAGTTGACCTATTTATTTGTATACGTTCTTGTTTGTAATGAGTGGGTATATGTATGGGCTATTACTGCCTACTAATTATTTGTTGAGGTGAACACAATAACAATCGTCTGTTTTTCCTGAGGCACTTTCGTGTGGCATC
Organism: Trinorchestia longiramus; assembly: GCA_006783055.1. Taxonomy (NCBI): domain Eukaryota; kingdom Metazoa; phylum Arthropoda; class Malacostraca; order Amphipoda; family Talitridae; genus Trinorchestia; species Trinorchestia longiramus. Next base: position 28,077 of record VCRD01002266.1, on the reverse strand, counting down.
AAAAATGTCACTCATATGCCTGCCAGAAATTTACGAAGCTCCAACACGTGGCCTTTCAAAAATTTTCTACACGTGGCCCTTCGAAATTTGTCTACACGTAGCCCTTCGAAATTTTCCTACATGTGGCCTATGAAATTTTTCTACATGTCCCCTTTCGAAAAAGGATGTGTCTTGAAAAGATCCGAGCGGTTCTTTCTCAGATTTTTTGGCTAGCCAACTTCCTAAAAGGAAATTTCGTGTACGGGCTCAGAAAATGCCTGGCCGAAAATGTGTGAAAATAAATTGTAATTTTGCTTGATACTGGCTGAAATTCACTAGGACACGTGATTGAGAATTATTTGCCTTCGATGAATTGTGGTCTTCAAAATATACTGGTTTTTTCTCTTAGAAGGTCTGCCTATGACAGAAAAGAAACGTGGTGCCGTATTTAAACTTAAGAGAGCAGTTATTAGCTTAGAAGATCTGTTCCTTTAGTAGTCAGAGGTGTTTATGACGCAGAAAAATGGTTTTTAAGGTATAATATAACAGATGTTAGTACACCTAATTATTGTAGTCTTTGACCAGGTCTATAATTTTTTTCAGAGGCTTTATCACAATTTGTTGTACATATTTTAAAGAATTCTTGCACTCACTAGCATGGTGAACCCAAGTGTTTCCAGATTGCATGTCAATAAATACGCAAAATTATGTTCTCAATGATCCTTAACCTCTTGCCAGTAAATAAGAGGCAAGTCTTTTAGATTTTATAAGATGTACAGATTTTGTTGACCATCAGCTCTGCGTAGAGTATGAAGGAGCTCTGTGAGAACATAGCACCCCTCATGCACTGCGTCGTAACGTTCGGACTTTGCATCTTTCAGATCACAATGTTTTTGTAAAACTAATGTTCTTTTTAAAATATTTTTTGTAAGTTTTTGTGATGAATATAGTGACTCCGTTTCTGAAAGTGGTGCAAGCATTACATTGATGTTAACTTATATTGATGTTTGTGAATACGACATTCTGAATCTTTTGATGGGCTAGTAGAAAAGACGCATTCCTGCCATACCCTGCAAAGATCTACCCTCATTGAGATGAAAATCATTAAAGGTATTATTCCATTACAAAAATTTCCAAGACCAACTAACTTTCTCTACGAAGTTTGCTTTTTTCTTGTTCGCATGATAATTTCATCTGCCTTAGAATTGATAAAAATGAAGTTCAAACAAGAAAAACTTATATTTCCTTCCTTATTGTTGAGTAGCAGCAAGTGGTCTTGACTTCATGTTAAGGAAAATTGTAAGTTCTTCAACTGTAACTATTGTTTAAGCAGCGAGAAAATGTAGAACCTTTGATTATTGTGTCCCTTATAAGGAAAATTTTTTAAAGAAAACAGCGAATTTTTTAGAGATTTTTTATCGATAAGTAACATGGAACTCTCAGGGAGTTACGCTGGTTTGCTACCTCAGCGTTTCTTGGGGACTTCGCAATCCCCAGAGATGTCCCGAGTCCTTCACCACTATCAGTCTTTTCGGGTTGACGTAGCGGGCTCTTGAAGCAGTATGACGTTTGGAAGAATCTTTGCAGATTGTGGAACAGAGCGTCGAAACGCCGCATGATTTTCTTGACGATACGTCTTATCTCAGAAAAAATGTGTCTCTGCTTGTCAAAAATCTGAAAGAACGAGGGTAGAATATGCAATTAGAGTTCATCATCAATTTTGTTCTTCAAATCTCAGAAACTTTCTGGCAACTAGTATAAGTTACTAAAAAATCAAAGGTCTCGATAGTCGAATTTTATTGACTTATCGTATAAATAGTTGAACTTCAGTTGATTTGGCAACAATATTTACTGATGCAGTGTTACGTATTAAAAACAGCTAAATTAGCGTTACATGCTATTCTTTGCTTATTGGGTAGCTCCATTTCTTTCAATTTCTATCGTTGACGCTTGTGTGCTTGGCTCCTGTATGAGTGAGTGGTCTCTGTTTGAGTGAGTGGCTTCTGTATGAGTGAGTGGTCTCTGTTTGAGTGAGTGGCTCCTGTACGAGTGAGTGGTCTCTGTATGAGTGTTGGACAAATTGTTGTCTCGTGTTGGGAATGCTTTTTCTGAACTGCACCAACATGGGCTAAGAGTCACGTGGCTTTTCGAAGTAACCCTGTGATGGTCCATTAACAAATCCAAGTCTATGATGTACTACCATTTCGCTGGCACGAGACTTGGAACTTTGACTCAAAAGTAAAAGCGATCGAGTTTTATTCAGGTAAATTCATGTAGTTTTCAACTCAATACTCTTGCTTATTTTGAGAATTTGGACAAACTGTCAAATTATTCACATTCCAAGAAATTGCGAGCAAAATTTGTATATGGTTTAAATCTTTAACTCATTTCATGAAGCAATAATTTTAACACAGTTTATGTTATCTTAATTGACTATCTCGCCTCGTAAACCCTGATTCATATTTTTGAGTAAATATTGAACGCAAAAAAGTCATATAGACAATATTTTTTCCACTTTGAATAACTACATGTAGACACATTATTGGAGTTTGAGGGTTTAGCTTATTTACCTGGCGGGTAAATACCTGAGTCTACCTGATGGATAAATAGATTTACCTAGTTGGTAAGTAGGTCTACCTGATGGATAAATAGATTTACCTAGTTGGTAAGTAGGTCTACCTGAGGGATAAATAGATTTACCTAGTTGGTAAGTAGGTCTACCTGATGGATAAATAGATTTACCTAGTTGGTAAGTAGGTCTACCTGTTGGATAAATAGATTTAGCAAGTTGGTAAGTAGGTTTAACTGATATGTCATATTACTGGAGCTTGAGTGGTGTGCTTATTAATTTGGTGACGAGAGAAACTTGTAGGTCATATTTATTTAAAACCTAAGTTACAGTAATCTTCAGTAGCTGAACGAATATGGCATATAATCTTCATATATGATATATAAAGTTATTAAATTTCCCATTCCAACTATCCTAGCAGTATTTTTAATTTAAGTACAGTTCAAGATTGTACAATATGACGGAAATTTGTCCAAAAATGAAAAGTGTTAAAAAAAAATCCGTGATGTTTCTCAATCTCGGACCACACTTCCAGCGAGCTATTGACCTGGAGCGGGAATTGAAAAATGTGAGTACGCCTTTTGAGTTGAAATTTAGTAATATATTTAACTATTAATAGCTATTGACTATCACTAGCTAGTTGAATATTGTTAACTAGTTACCGCTGTAAGGATGGTGTAATACGTGAACGATGACTCAACAAAACAAATGACATTCTCGTACTGTAGCTCAGCGTGCAACTAGTATCAGTCTAATGCAAAAAGTCCAGAATTACGAAGTTTAATTTCTTCTGGATGCACTGTAAATACCCTTCGCGCGTATATCACTCATGAAACACCGGAAATTGTATTGAAAATTTGTGTTAGTTAAACTGGAACATATTAACACAGAAGACTGATAATACGAACGGTGTTACTCTATAATTATCCTCCAGATATTATCCTCATAATATCTGAAAGGTCTCCTCGGGGACATTATCGATCAAATAATTCAAATCTAGCAATTTTTTTCAAATCTTGAGCTACCTCAAGACGCATGCTTACGTAGGCATGAATATTTTACATGATGTGTTTTTAGACAGACCACGATCCAGCTTCCGGTTCCATCCCGGTATTGTATCTTATTCAATAAATTCAATTACCTGTTAGTGAGCCAGGATATATTACTTTTAAGTTATGACGAAATAATCATCGGAATTTCCTTCTTTTAATGAATAATTTGGGTGTAAAAGGATGTTTTTTTCTTCAGGGTGTTGACCTGCCGTTCGAAGAGATCACCTGGACAAATATTGGCGACTCACAGGCCATGGGACAACCTCCCATCACCTTCGCCAGGCAGGTCATAAACAATTATTATTAAACCACTTTGTTCCTATCGTGGCTCCTTGCACAGCTATTTTTTAAATGTTACCCCCTTGGGTCCAAATTTGTTGGTGCAAATTAATTTTCAAGTTATTCCGGTGTGGCGATCGGTATGAATTATATCATTCATTAAATTGATTAATATATAAAAATGGAAATGCTCTGCCTACTTTTAATTGTACAATGATTGATTAACAATGAGTTCTTTTCTCTCATAATTTACGTAATCTTGGTTTCAATGCATGTTTTTTCTGCATGCTGTCCTCCAGTTACATTTCAATTAATACTTGTAAATGACACAATTAAATGGAAGAAAACATAATATGATCGGACTTGGACGGACTCCAATTCTCCACGTATTGAAATGTTAAAAGATTCTTAACTTTTTTTCCAATAGCAGTTGCAAGAGGGATAAATAATACACACAGAAAATTCAATACATGTTATTCTAATAATCACGGAATGAGAAATGCGAGCAATGATCAATTTCATTCTTAATAGCTAAATAGTCAGGTGCACAAGGAATAATTTAAATTAATGAACGTTCACATTTAAATACGAAATTGATCCTGACGCTAACCTCAATTTCATTGACAACATTAATCTTAGAACTTGCCCTTACACTAGAGATTCGTTACTGATGGTTGGCTACGATGATTAACACTCACAATACAACACCTTAAACAATATCGCTAATTTTCCCCCTCTCATTACGGTGCCCCTAAATTCAACTGCATTCCCCACGAGTGATAGACTACTTCGACTCGGGTCGTAGCGCTGTTTCCAGCTTCATAAGCCTCCGGTATCTTGACATTGCACAATGACTTTCCCTCAATACACACGTTTCTACTGCCATTCATCGGCGTGATGATTTTCATCTAATTCCCCTGTAATCACTTCTGCACCTGTTCCACCTATGCCCCTAGACCCAAGATATCGCTCGAGCTCGAATAACCTACATCGCTGCTGAGGTTTAGTTCGCAAGTCCTCTATATGGTGGTGGTGGTCGGTACCAATAGGAAAGATTTGAGAGAAAGTTTGGCACAGGGTGTATCTAAGTAAAGGGGTGAAACGGAGGGGATACTAGGAGGGGAATAGAAATGAGCGCTCTGCGCACATGTATTGAGTGGTGAGGGTCTGTCGTTGGGGTTTGTTCTTGTAGGTGGTCTTTATAAAGAGTTGTCTAGAGGGGAATTGATGCTAGGTGTGGTGGTGTGGGGTGTCATGTGTATTTGGGTGTTGGAGGGGGGCCGAGTATTTTTGTTTTCGAGCTTGGGAAAGCTCGGTGTGGTATTTGTCTAGTTTCTTGTGGGAATGTGAGGTGTAGGTATAGTTGTGGGTGCATTTGTTCAATGTTAGTCCATATTTTTTTTGCGTGTTCGTGTAAGAAGGTGTTGATGGGGGTTAGCTATCCTTCCTGCCGTTTTTATATGAGCTTTGCTCCTCCCACGTATCTTTTCCATTTTCCAATCTCCCTATTTTGTCCAATAGTATGAAGTAGGTTTCTAAACGTCTGTAATATACTCCGCCCACTCTGCGATCAACTTGAAAGTTACAGGACTGCGTAATTCTTGAGAGTCACAAGGTTTCTTCAATAAATCTGGTCGTGTTTGACATTGACAGGGTTGGACATTTGCCCAACCCTGCCTGCGAGCTACAACTCCCCATGTGTCCCGACACACTCATGAGACACATGACACCCCATGAGGTAATACACACAGTGATACTTTATGTGACATACATACACCTAATACATCCCCCGAAACATACAAATCCATGTACGTATCATCACACCGGAATAATTGTTGGTGCATAGTTGTATAAACTAAAATGAAAGATTTTATTCAAATAAAATACATGTCAACTTAATCATATACTCCAAATATTCCTAGAATACATCGAATTGACAATGTACTACTAAAAAAATAACAAAAATGAAACACTAAAACTTAAGACGGTTTTTGGCTTGTGCACCAACAATTTCGGTATCAAAAAATTAACTCTAACTGGGTAGCCCGCAGCAAATTTCAAAGTTCAATTGCTTACCTTTTGCTTGAATTAAAGTCCTGATACTGCAGTCACGCGAATGAAATGTGTGCGCAGTCCGGACACATAGTTATTGAATGAAACTGTGTCCGGCGTCATGTTTTAACTTGAAGGAACTTCAAGATAAGTGACTCGTTGCTCTGTGCACCTGAACAGCCAAAGAACGTTAACTTTATTTCATCACTTCAAGTTTTTAACTACAATATGAAACCATAGATTTTAATTTTTTGGACTTGATATAATCTGAGCCTGAATTTTAAGGCGTAAGGATGACGAAGTGTTTCGTTGTGTATCAAAATTACAATATTAAACAGCAACACTTAACGTGTATACCGTTAAAGACACTTCATATTGCTGTTACTTAGCTGAGTAATACGGAACCTCTTTAGCTTTGCGTCATGTATCCTTATCTTCCATGGTCATTTTTGAATTATCCACATCTCTTAATTGTTATCTTTTCATGCCAAGTAAGCTCGAACTTCTCAATTCTAATGAAGTGATAACGTATTGAATGAAGAGGTCTTTACTGAACTTTATTCTATTTCAAACGCGTATCTCAGGTCGAACAAGCTCTTCGGGAGAAGAAGTACAAAACGCATCATTCGAGTCCTAAAATTATGACTTATATCAAGGCAGACTGATTTCTATATGTATAGTCGCTCTTAATAGCTCATTTTGAACTGATCGTTTTGTAGATTATTGCTTCTGTGAAGCCGCAGAGTTTGCGCGCGACATTTTTATGTATCCGACTAAAGAGACCTTTAAATTCTTACGAATTTTGTCCCATCGAGTCGTCGGTCTTTATCTTAATTGATATATTCCACGGCGCCGTTTGTCTTGCACGTTTACCAAGAATTATCAAGCAACGATTGGCCTCAAGTCATCTGCGTCGCAAAATTTTCCACCTCGAATTGCTTCGGAAAATTCTTTCCGCTCGTAAGGTTTGTTATTTTCAGGTGGAATATTTTTGTCTTTCTAGCCTTCTGTCCAGATTTCTTGGAGCTGACAATTACTGTGACCGTATTTTCGCAATGCGCACATTATTATATTAGGTTCAAGTAAAATCAACAGTTATTTCAATCATGATACGTGGTGGCTACTTTTTTCAACTATTCCAGGCGTTGATGCATTGATTTCTTATCTGTTTAAATTTCACTGTGTTGCTACAATTTGTGTTCATGCTTTTATTCTTTCCTTTCCGTGCTTTCTCCTGCTAGTGGTGTCGATGTATTTATGTTTCACAATTTCACGGTGTGTTTCTCCTGCAGGTGGTGTCGATGTATTTATGTTTCACAATTTCACGGTGTGTTTCTTCTGCAGGTGGTGTCGATGTATTTATGTTTCACAATTTCACGGTGTGTTTCTCCTGCAGGTGGTGTCGATGTGCCTGATGCCGGAGCTGCTGTCGGATCCGAAGTTGCCTGAGGACGCAAAGGCTCGAGCACGACTGGTGCTGGAGGGCTGCAAGGGCGGCTCCTTGGGCTCCTACAGTGACTCCGCCGGTATTGAGATCATCAGACGTCATGTTGCAGATTACATCACCAAGCGGGACGGCGGCATCCCTTCATCATGGGAGAATGTGGTACTATGCGCCGGTGCTACCGAAGGCATCAAGGTTAGTGGACTTTGGCTGAAAGTGATTTCATGCGTCGGCCGTTCTGAAGGTATTAAGGTTGGTGGACTTGGATGATGAGAGAAAATGGTTTTATGCGCCGGCGCTTTTGAGGGCATCAAGGTTGGTGGACTTTGATGATGGGTGAAAGTGATTCTATGCGTCGGCGCTTCAGTGGGCATCAAGTAACTTTGATTCAAACAAAATAGAGAACGTTCATAGTAGAGAAAATTACACTTTCACCTCAAATTACTCTTTTAATTAAAACTAGATTGCGTATTATTCTTCCTGACACATAAAATTCGGTTTCAAGCATGCATGCACATGAGCATCAGAGCTGTGTATTCGTTCGTTAGTACTTCAGAACGTTGACATCAGTCTATTCTGATGCACTGGAAAAGACGAAGTATTTTGATGCACGGAAATTCGATGCTTATATCTGTGTATGGTTGCAGCAGGTTTTATGCGACATGCAGAAGCTTTTAAGTGAATGGACGATTGAGAAAGTAAAGTTCTTTCAATTGTGAAAAAATTGGTGTCTACGCTGTTAAAATTTGTTTCTGACCCAAATGGGCAAAAAAAGCAATCATGAATAGGTTATAAAAAATGTAAATCCATGAGCAAGTATATCTGCTCGCTGCAAATTTTTCTAATGAAATAAACCGCAAAAATGTGTATACTTTAAAATAGGTTCTGCCTACTGATAAAAAGCTTTTGTATCATATTTAAAATATAAGGCTCTCTATGAACGAATTAAAATCAATTTTAGAACTTTAATTTTCATTACTACAGAGCTGGACTAAATATAAAGGTTTTTTCTGTAAGAACATGGACTTTTGAGTATGCATGTGTATCATGTGAATTTCCTGTATGGGGAGTATTCCTGTATTCTTGCTTCGTTTCAACAAGTCTCAAGTTTTAAATTATTTTTAAATGAAGGGTTCAGGGTTAACGTTATCTTTGCAGTTCGATCTGAAGATCATTTAATTGATAATTTAAAACGCTTTCTTGCTATTGAGTTGTACTTTACCAGAGCCCAATCTCCAGAAATATTTTATTCTCCCTAAGACCACACTATAGAGATAGTGGCCCATCCTCCACAAAAATGTCATTTCACGTAAAAAGTCGTTAACGAGATACTAAAGCGAGCATCCGCATCCAGAGTATCCTGCAAGTGATGACCAACCACACGGACGGACAGCGGAACGGAGTCATGGTGCCCATCCCTGTGTATCCAGTCTACTCAGCCCTGCTTGCTGAATTTGATCTTGAACAAGTAAGTGCTGCTGCGGACGAGTGTTTAACATATTTCCTTTGAAATGACTCACCGGTGGGCCTTTTAGGTTAGGTTTGGTAAATGTTTTCAGAGCCTTCTAGTGACTGTGTACAAAGTCAAGATTTGTACCGATTGGGCGATCGCAGGAAAAGTGTTAAAGTTTTTAGGGGTTATTTTGCGGTGTAATTTATTGAAAGATTTCCAAATAGTTGCTGAAATTATTCATTTTACGTAAAAATAATCAATTGTGACAAAAAATTTCGTTAAAGCAATGATTTTGTAACTTTACATACGTGGAATGTTGAGATTATAGAACAGAAAACATTTATTTTCAGGGTGCATGAGCGTGATATAAACTATTGTGTTCTTCCCTTTAACATGTACGGTGATCTTCTGTTCAATTCGTGATTGCTAGCATAAAACATGAATTAATGTTGTTCTGGGTGGGAATCTATTTTGTGCTTCAAAGTAATTTAAGTTTTTGACGAAACTTTACTCATTGGTAAAAATTCAGTTGATAAATGCCATTCTCGAAATAGCTCTTATATTGCACCCCATTGTGGAAGCCTCACTTGAAATAGCTCTTATATTACACCTCATCGAAAAAGCCTCACTTGAAAAGTAAACGTTCTAGCAGATGAATAGTTTCATCAACAATTTGGGTTTTGAAATTTCATACTTTCATGCTTCCTTTGCATTCAGGATGCAGTTGCTTCATTAATACGTAGATGTTGTGCCCACATCAGTCACTACTTGGATGACAAAGGGCTTTTGAGACGTGCATGCTCGTATTTTTTATATATGTTCTATCTGAATAAATAATTGCTTTATAAATGCCCAGTTATTGTGTCAAGAGCAGTTACCATCGCGATGAACATGTGCATATGAGCATTAAATGTTGGTAGTTTTAGTGCATTTTTAGAAACAGAATTTAGTTGCTTTATTAATGCCTAGTGATTGTGTCCAGATCAGTTACTACCTGCTTGACTTAGTGCATATTAGCGTTAAATGTTAATTTTTTGTAGATCTTCTGCACAACGAGAATGTAGTTGCTTTATTGATGCCAAGTTATTGTGTCCAGATCAATTACTACCTGGACGAAAGCGCCAACTGGGCGCTGGACGTGAAGGAGCTGGAAAGGGCGCTGTCTGAGGCCAAGACCCGCTGCACCCCGCGGGCGCTGGTGGTCATCAACCCTGGCAACCCAACGGGGCAGGTCCTGTCTAGGGACAACATCGAGTCCATCATCAAATTCGCGCACAAAAATCATCTCTTCTTGTTGGCTGATGAGGTACGGCATGGCGTGCACCGCTATTCATGCTAATTACAGTTTTGTTACGTTGAAATTCATTTTCCCAGTTACCCCTTTCACGTTTGGTGGTACACATTTCGTGTCTACGAAGAGGTCATGTTTAATGCTTGGTGGTGCAGAAAGCATGCCACTTTTTAAAATTCATTTCCTGCGCTGTTTAACAGCTCAAAATTTGTACCACCGTCATAAACGTAATGGAATATCCCTATGAATCTATAAATTTTTGAGCATCTTACACATTTCTGCATGAATTTTAGATCTTACCTTGTTAATTCAACAGCTTGCAATAATACCCCACACCCTCTCCTCACTTTTTTTTAACACACTGGCTCCCAACGATGCCTGGAACCGATTAAATGTAAACCAAGCATGTTTCAATTCCATAAATACGAGTTACGTAACAATTTCTGAAGCATAACAAATGTGTAACAGAGAGCAGGAAAGAAATAATTACTGCTTTCTATCTCAGGTGTACCAGTGCAATGTGTACGCAGAGGGTTGTGCCTTCCACTCCTTCAAGAAAGTGATGTCAGAGTTGGGACCGCCTTACTCTGAGATGGAGCTCGTTTCCTACATGTCCATCAGCAAAGGTGGGCATCACTCTCATTCTCTATAGCAATGTTTCTCAAACTTTTGTAACTTGCGGCACATTTATCAACCATTGAAAACGTCGCGGCACACATACCACAAACGTACTGTGAACTATGGAAAATTATTATACTATAGCTACATTGTTTTAAATGATGTAAGCCTCACAGGGAAAAATTTTAAATGTGAATAACAAAACTCACCTTTTAAATTGGTTTAAAATTTTTAGTTCTCTTTGATTTCACTTGCCGTTATTAGTGCGAAACGTGTGCTCGGTGCTGTTTTGCAACCTCTTCAATGCTTGGGCGTACATGGGATAAGCACACTCTCATTTCTTCCTCAGTGGAGCGTAGTCTTTCTCACTTTTTTATTTTTATATTGTACAATGCAGAGAATCCTAATTCACACAGATAAGAAGTGGAAAATTGCAAGAGAAGTGTCAGAGCTTTATCTGATAAGGCTGGATATTCTCGTTTTGTGGAAATCCAAAAGGTATCGATAGGGACAGCAGAATGTTTTATTTTCAAGCTACGGTCACTTGAACTACTTGCTAATTCTTCTTCTTCATGTAATTGAAGTTCTTCATTATGAGGAAAATCAATGAACGGATTTCGAATCCAGTAGTGCTTCTTTGTATTCAATGACGGAAAATAATGGTTAATGCTTTCTCCGAGTGCAGACAAATGTTTTACTATAATAGGGATCATTTTCTTTTTGTAGTAGCTACGCATTGTAGGGAACATAACAGTTTCACCTTTTTGAGAGATACCAATTTATACGTTGAGGTGAGGATATTTTCATTTCGGCCTTGCATGCTACTGTTAACAGTATTAGGATGACAGAATATATCTGTCACATATTCCATTTTAGACATCTAAAAATCACATTTGAGATAGTTACAAAATCGTTCAATCTTTTTTTTTACAAAAAATGCAATCAATTCCTTGTGTAAATCTTGAACACGAGCTAATACTTTACCTTTTGATAGCCATCTAACTTCGGTATGCATAAGTAAGCGAACATGTTTAGAATCCATGTCTTTGCACAATGCTTCAAACACCCTCGACTTCAATGGTTTACTTTTAATGTAATTGACTATTTCAATAACTTGCTGCAACACCTCCTTCAAATTTTTCTGTGATAATTTTGACACTAGAACTTCTCAATGTAAAAAGCAATGTGAACGAATGACTTCTGGATTTTCTTTCTGTACTAGTGAAGCGAAGCCTTTAATACTGCCAACCATACATGGTGTTCCATCAGTGTAAATGCCAACGCAAAACTTCCAGCTCAAATTAATTTTTTCAAGATAGCTTGTCACAATATCAAAAATATCCTGACCTTTAAAAGTTGTTTGCATCTCCTTACAGCACAAAAACTGGTTGATGATTTCATCTTCATGAATGAAACGCACAAATACAAGCAACTGAGCACTGTTGCTTTTGTCAGTCGATTCATCAACTATTAAGACAAATTTTGATACTTTCATTAAGCTCTGTGCTTAAGTTTTAATATTCGTTGATAAATCTGAAATTCTCCTTATTGTATCATTTGATAGGGGTATTTTGTTTATTTACGTTTCAGCTTTTTCTCCTAACATGCATTTAACCATCTTCCTACAAGCGGGCAAAATAACTGACTCAGTAAGAGTATGAGGTTTAGATTTCACTACTATCAGTTCTGCCACTTCGATGGAAGCAAGTTGAACTCTTTCTGATATGTTCAAAGTTTTTGGAAAAGGGTTTGTTGCTTTGTTTGCTGATCTAACAATCTTTGAAAATAGCTAACATCTTTATTTTTGAGATAGGAATGTTTAGTAGTGAAATGTCTTTCTAATTTACTTGGCACCATCGATTCATTGGACAACGTATCACCACAAACAACACATAATGGACTTGGCCGCTCAACTGATCCAATCCAAGAAAATCCTAACTGCAAATATTCATCCTTGTATCTTCAGTCGTGGTGAACTTTTGCCTTTTTTTGCACTAGAGTTGACGAAAGGGGAGTTATATTATAAACCTCTTAACACACACTGTCACTCACGTATTCCATAACAGGCAGTGATAAACTAATTAGGTGGTAGTACAGTGTTGGCAGTCACGCCGCTGTGCTAGCTTTCAAAATGTTTCGTTCAGCTTTAAAATATGGTAGAAGAAAGCACTTCGTTGACTTGATTTATCGTCTAATTCCCCTCGATAGTGAAGGTAAAATGATAGCAAGCAAGTAATCTGAATTTAATCAAAGTTAAACGAAAATTATTGACATGACATGAACGAAAAGCTCGTACATTGAAGGAAATGTAGTTCTTTATTTGTTCTCGAGATAAAGGTTATAATTAAATGTGTTTCATATAATTATGATAATAAAGTACCATACTGAGATCCACAGTGTTTTGCAATAACTACGGTACAATTTAGTGTTCGTGGCACTGCTTGCGGTGCTTAACCTGAACTTTTAACTCACTAAAATTTAACATTTTGGATAGTAATTTACACATTTCGGGATTTGGGAGGAAATTAGTTTTAAACTTTATAAAAGGTATACGTAGATTTTTGTGACATCTTCTTATTTCGCGGCACACTAAATTTGGTCTCGCGGCACACCAGTGTGCCGCGGCACCGTGTTTGAGAATCACTGCTCTATAGAATGCACTGAGAAAATTGAACATACTGTGAAGAATTACGCCTATTTTTATCACTGTTCACGGTGGTATTTAAGCTCCTTGGAAAATATCTTTGTCTGGAAGCGTGGGACCTGACATTCTTGAAGGCTTTCTCTCTCACTCTACCTGCCTCTGAATTTGTTACACTTGTTGCATAGATAAATGCAATTTTCATGTGAAACAGAGTGCTAAATTCATTCACAAATTCGATGATATCATGTTGATTATCGCAGTACTAATTTTAAATGAGAGAGCATCAAACATAATGTGTTGAAATCGTGTTCCTTCATTGCCTGTTTCCAATTCATTCCTTGTTGATTATAATTTTGAAGCCGTCGAGCATTGGCACTAACGGAGACTCATGAAGTAACTTCATGCACATCATCTCCGTTTGCTGGTTCTCCCACCGCATTCAAGCTGGACTGATTTAACTTCCCTCGTAAACATTAAGCTTACTTCAGAACAGTCACGAGTGTATAATGGACGGTTATTCAAACTTGTGTTATTTTCTTTGTTATTTCTACCTGGTCGTGTTGTGTTCCTCTTTTGTGGGCATGGGACTTGGGTAACAACCCAAGAATGGACCAAATGACTCATTTCTATTGTCCTATTTTATTCCTCAGGGTTCATGGGAGAATGCGGCCTGCGGGGCGGTTGTGCAGAACTCATCAATTTGGACCCTGGTGTGAAGGCCATGTTCCTCAAGATGATCTCTGCCAAGATCTGCCCCACCACGCTCGGCCAGGTAGGCGGCGGTCTTTAAAACCCTTCCAGCACTTGCTCCCCTTCCCCTCCTCACAGTTATTTATTCGATACATGCACCAGCACCAACACACTTTCGAGGGTGGTACTAATAACCTTGTACATTACAGGCGGTGATGGAGTGCGTTGTAAACCCGCCCCTGCCCGGCGAGCCGTCGTACGAGTCTTTTGAGGCAGAAAAAGCGGCTGTGCTGAGCTCACTGGCCGAGCGGGCCAAGCTCGTGGCAGAGACGTTCAACACTGTGCCCGGCATGACCTGCAACATCGTGCAGGGCGCCATGTACGCGTTCCCTCAACTCATTCTGCCTGCAAAGGTAAGTTTCCGTGTTCTTTAAGCTGATGAAAGTGTCCGGTTATCTGCCCCTTGTAGGTTACATTTTCACTTTCACTGTCCACTTAACTAGCTCACGCTGTGTTCCCTAATCGCATTTGTCCATATGAGTAGATGAACGGGTTTTTTATCTATCTATGATTTTCACTGTCCACTTATCAGTTCTGTAAAACAACTGAAGGCACTGTCTGAAGTGATAGTGTAGGTTCGCTGCGACCACACCGCAGTCACGGTTAACAGGTGAAGATCCAATTCCTGACTTTGTCATTGTTGCTAGGTTGTGTACTGTGCCCCCTAATTATTCTCATGAATGAAGACGCTGTGCAGGGGTTTCCCAAATGTAATGTGTGTTATGCTTGTGTTTCCAAATGTCCAGGTGCGCAAGTATATCGAAAGGAAGCCACGAAGCGTTTCTAAAACTAAAAACTAGAGTTGTGGTTGGAGAAACTCACTGGACTTCTTGGGCAATTAATGTCAGATTGGTTAAGCGTTTCCAGCCAGCAAATCCGGCAACTAACGTAAAGTTTTTCTGCACCGTTCTTTTCACATTTAAGTGTTAAGTTCTAATTTTTGATTAAAAGGGTGTTTGTATATTTTATTTTTATGAATCACAGTGTTTAAAAGGTTCACAATATATTCATTTATTTATTTATTACACCACGAAATGCAAAGAATGGTTAAAAAGGGGTTTTATATCTTAATATTGCACTATATATTACAGAGTGTTCAATTTTGCACATATGGCTCAGCGAAGTGTATCAAAATCGGCAGCAAGGATCATTGCATTAGGTAACCGCTCGACAGCAAGAGTGAATAAGTATAATATTATCACTCTGACTGTCGGCGCTCGACTACCACTACTACACTTGCCCGTCGTTTCTCGACACTGTGAACCGCGCAAGCGGCAGATTTTAGTATACATACCCAAGTCACTAAGACTAGGTCGTTCACAAAACAACAGCGTATTGTATTATTAATAAGATTCAAAAAGTGTCTCAAAAAGTTGGAGGTTAGTGTAAACCTCTAACGCCTAGAGAGGATTGGTGGAAGGATCCAGTTAGAGAATCTCTGTTTTTTTCTAACAGATTACTTTAGTATAGCTAGAGAGGAACATGTGTATCCACGCAAACTTGTTGATTGCGTGTGTATATCATACGTATATTTTAAGTGTAACCTGTGTAGGTGTTTGGATAAAACTTTCAACGAACTGCTATACTCATAAACCGAGTCAGAAGCCAATGGTGAGAATTGAAAGTCTAAAGTTATTTTACAAATAAACACATTCATTGCGGTATGACCCACCGGTGAGTCACTCAGGTTAGGTTCTGTAATTTTTTCAAAGCTTTCTAGTGACTGTATGTACAAAGTAAAAATTTGCACCGGCTAGGCAACCGCAATGAATATGTTAAGAACCCTATATAACAAAGCTTCTTAAATTATTACCAGTTTAAAGTGAGTATTAATCTCGAATTTTGCAGGCGCTGGAAGCTGCAAAGGCGGCAGGCCAGGCGCCTGATGTGTACTACGCCTTCCAGCTGCTGGAGAATACAGGCATCTGCGTCGTGCCCGGCAGTAGCTTTGGGCAGCGCCCTGGCACTCACCATTTCAGGTAACCTGGAAGTATTAATACCCTTTAACGACCAATTTGTTTCTCCACCGAAAGAAATTTTGAGTAAATTACCCCTTTTATAATATCTACACGTTTTTTATGAAATTTTATCGAACTTTAGAATGAAACGTTCAGAACATAGGACTAAAGTGAAGGATTTCATCCGTACTATATATAGTACAGTGGCCGCTAATAGGTTAATACCCTTGAACGACCAAGTTATTTCTCTACCGAATTTTGCGCAACTTTAGAATGAACATTTAGAATTTAGGGCTAAAGTGAATTATTTTTAATTGACTTCCCGTACTATATATAATATGATGAGCGTTAATGGGTTAAACCTTCACTCGATTCATGCACTAGTTGTCCTCTCATCTTAAGATAAACGCCTGGTAATTTAAACTTCATCATTATGAACAGCAGTGAAACCTAATACACGTTTAACAATTATAGGGAATAATTCGTGGGGAAAAGCTGAACTTGTGAAAGAAATTATTTCTTCCCTTCTTCTTCGTTGCAAAAATTTTCGTATCAATTAGGGTTTCTTTGCCAAAACAATCCAATCTGAGCACAGTCATTGCTGAAATTAAATAATGACGCGGTTGTTGCGCTCTAATATTGCAATTGTGAATCAAGGCTCAGCGAACGCCATCTTTACGAGTATACTTCTGATTACCTTCAATAAGCGATTGTTCTCCTTTCATTGCTACATGTTGGGGCTAAATATTGACCATTTTCTTGATTATAATTTGAAAGTGAAGTGCTTGAGTTTAGTGACGCTGATGGATAGGTTTAAGGACTTTATATTCGTTGGCATATTATCATGCATATAACTAGGGAAATCAATAGCAACCTAATGTTAGTAAAGCGATAAATATGCTTAGTTGTTCCTAAAATTTTCTTTTTCTTTGGTCGTGATACAAGCAAACTAGTCATACAAGCGTCAATTTACTGTGCTTGTTTTTTCCGTGATTTTACGTTTGTATAAAGATTTCTTGCGGTTCCGTTATCGCTGCTAGCATCGTTAATTTCCATCGCATTTGTGGCGATACTACCTCTCTTTATACATTTGCAGCATGAATAATGTAATATGTGCGAGCATGAATTGAATCTTCTAAGGTGAAAATAATACACACTCACTTTACGTCAACCGGAATGCAATAAATTACTCATAACGAGATAGTCGTCGCAATTTGGAGGAATCCAAACCTCCTGACATGGATGATACATCATTCATCAATTGAGACCAACGAAAGAAGGGAATATACACGATTAATTAGCGTAACAATGTTACTAAAAACACACGTCATTGGCACGTAAATATATCATAAAGTCAATGTAATCAATGCAAGCCTATCACCTCAAATTGACTAATTTCACTTACAATAATTACCTAGATCATACAACACCGAGCAGTAACGGAATTGGCGAGTAGTAACGGAATTGGCTTAATTTCATTTTTAACAATTACCCAAATACACTTTCATGAACTAATGCAATCAATGCGATTCTATCAACTAATTTCACTGACAATAATCACTCAATTTCACTCTCGACTGAATGACACGAACGATTGTGCTTTATCCACGCAAGCCAAACTCAGGGTGCACTCTACTGCGAGCACATTCCTTGTCTCACTGTTCCTATATCGTAAACGCTGTTCCTTAACCCCCTCGGGTTGACGGACACCGCTGGTTGAAGTGTGTTAATTAATATTTCCACGTAGGATCTGTTGTTGATTTTCCGAAATAAATACTTAGACATCAAATCCAAATTGACGCTGAATTCCGGGCCTCTCTGAGTTAATTATTAGCAAAAATTTCACCCAACTTGATATGAATTTCTTCAAGGTTTCATGAGCACAAACTTCTTCTAGGATCGAGTTGCTCCAAAGAACCCCCTCCCTAAAAATGAGAAAAATCCTCCGTAAGTACATGCCTTGATAGAGGTGCCCTAATACGCTTATGCTGTTTGTTGGCATATTGTTTCTGTTTCCTATCCCAGAAATATTTTCACTTCCACGTCGAGAAGTTTATCCGTCTTTTGCTTCCTTGTAGACGGTCGCCTGCCACTAGCTCGTAGATGCCCTCTGTAGACGATCACCTGTGCTTCCCACACTGTTGCTCACCCAATCGACGTCTTACAATTATTTTGATCTCGCTTGATTTCCCGACAGTTGCTTATATAATCCGTTGGTGTTTTTTAGAGAGACGCCTCGTGACTTTCGCCCTTTCTTTCGTAGAGTTCCAGACGGTTGGTCATGTGAACATTGAGGTTTTAATCATGCGCTTGTGTTTTGCTGGTCTACAGCTTTTCTCGAGCCATTCAAGTGTGTTATGTTTGTGTTTTCGAGAGTGCGACCGTTGCGTTGGGCTCTACTGGTCACATGCTGCTTGAGCTCCACACATACCCATTCACCTTCACACATCGCTATACATCATCACTACCATCACAAATTTGATACACAAACAATTTGTTTTTATTGGTTTCAGGACGACGATCTTGCCTCAGCCCGATAAACTACGGGTTATGCTCCAGAAGTTCCGCGTTTTCCACGAGGATTTCGTGAAGAAGTATTCTTAAGATGCACGTCAAACTCACTTGATCGCCTCCTGAGGTGCTCATCCGAAGACATGCTGCTTTGCTATGTGGTTGCTTTTGTTGCGTCTTAATCCGTCGCGCGTTTTGTATCTGCCGATGGCTGGCTTTTATCATTTGACAATTGTCCTACGTTTCGAGCTTGTGGTTCTTTGAATTTATTCAGTGCCTGAATTTCTCAAGTGCGACGAGTATGAAAATTTGCATGACCGCTTTTGTTAACGCCGGTGGATGTTTTAAGATTGTGTGCAGTCGGACAGGAATTTTGTCTTTGGCGATGATGTTTGCATTTTTTAGCGTATAAAATATTTCGTCATTCTGTGCGTTGTGTTCATTTTAGGCAGAGTCAATTTTTCAGTACCACACACACTCTTTCACTAATTTACTTCATTACTTTTTCTATTATTGCTTCATTATGGATTTATTTAGCATTATCTTCATTGTGAACTCCGAGGAAGAAGTGAGAACATGACTTTGTAGAGGAAGCCTAGCTCCATATTCTAGTGTGGAGGTCAACTATCAACCGTATTCTAGCTCTGATGTTCTTCAGCCAAATAATAACTACTTTAAACCACTTAAGTATAAGCCGTGGAGTTACCACGGTAGATCATTCACACCGAGAGTGATCAATGTGCAATAGAATGCGATTATCCAGATGACGATGACGACTATTCACGTGCATATCCCCTGGTCCCAACGCCAGATGCTCCTTAGGGAGCATGTTGTTGTTTGCCCAGCGGGTGATCCAGGGCGGGGAAGACTCAGGGGTGCGAGGGAGGCTCAGGGGGGGCGGATAGGAGGAGAGGAAGGTTGCTGTCGACACCGGGTCCAGCCAGAGGTCCAGAGGGGTAAGGTGGGTAGGAGTATCGGGGCAGTTGAAGAGGTGGCTGGTGGTCTGGTCCGCGGCGCTGCAGGCAGGACACGTGGGGTCCTGCGTTGCTCCTATTCGGGCCTGGTAAGAGTTCAGGGCCTTGCTGTGACACGATCGAAGTTGGGAGAGAAGAGTGCGGGTGAATCTGGGGTGGGATCGTTCTTGCTCAGAAATGGGTTGGGGGGACATTTGAAGGACCCTGTTGGGGCCCATTGCAGAAATGGTCTGCTAAACTGCTGAGGAGTGCAGGAAGTTTAGGGTTTACCTGTAGGTGGAGGGAAGGCAGTTCCCGTTTGGAGATAGAATGTGAGCTATACAGGGTAGGAAGCGGGATTGGAGGGTATGTTTCATGCTTCAAGGGCCGGAGGGTTAGATGACTGTGAGGTAGTTGGGGTGGTGAGGACGGAGGTAGCTGAGGAGGTACTGGGAGCACAGGAGGGAGAGGTGGTCGGCTACCAGGAGAACTCCCGTCTCCCTGTGAAGGTATGAGACGGAAGCCATTGTGTGGGATCCGGTGACTATACGAAGGGCGGCGTTCTGGATTGTTTGGAGTTTCGATATAGATGAGAGGGAAGCGTTGGGGAACCAGATGGGAGCTGCGTAGGTGACTATTGAGTTGATGAGGGCCTTGAATGTGACAGCAATGGTTTTCTTTTGCTGGCCACAGGAGTAACCAGCTAGGGCTTTTAAGATGTTTAATCTATTCCAGGCTCTCTCACAGATTGTGTTTATGTGAGGGGTTAAGGTGAAGTGGGGGTCGAAGGTGATTCCCAGGATTTTAGGGGACTGACAGTGGGTCAAGTCGGTCCCCTCCCAGGTGACATGAGGGTTGATGTGGGATTGGTGGGTGTCAAGGGTGAAGAGGGAGGATTTGGATTTAGCTATTGTTACTGTGAAGCCTTTTTGTTGGGCTCATGTTGTGGCGTCAGAGGAGTGGGCGGAAAGGATGGCAGAGGCGTCAGGGATTTTGACTGTTGTTGCTAATGCTGTGAAGTCGTCAGCGTATGAGGTGATGAAAGGTGCAGTGGAAGGGTAATTGGAGACAGATATGTTGAAGAGTGCTGGAGATATGACGGTACTCTGGGGGACCCTCGCTAGGACGGGTCTGGAGGAGGAGAGGTGGTAGTTGTAGAAGCATTTGGCTGATCTACCCCTGAGGTAGCAGGCCAGCCAGCGGACTCTGTGGTGGTTGAGGGGGAGAGAGAAGATTTGGGAGATGAGTTGAGGGTGGGGGACGGTGTCAAAAGCTTTGGAGAAGTCAATGGTCATAATTGTTGTACGGAGGGGAGAGCTGTGTTGGTTGAAGCTTGAAGATATCGTGTCATTTAGGAGACGTAGGGTGGAGGTTGTGGAGTGAAGGGGCGGAAACTGTTGGGAGTCAGAGAGAGGTATGGCTGCCGTCAGGTGCGGTAGCAGCAAGTGTTCCTTATGGAGCATCTGCACGTCAAGATTTAGTGGTCCGAGAGAGAAACGAATGCCTGTTCGAACGTTCAATAAATTTGCCGACACCGCGTCTGTGATATGCACTCTTCCATGAAATCTTTGTGTCCGTGTTGTTAGAGTCACAATTGCAATGGTACCTTCTGTGTGAGCGTATGTGCACCTGGCATATGGTCTGCTGCCCATAATTGTGTGGTGATCGTGAACTTGTGTTTAAATATATACGTGTCTCGGATGGTGCTCTTTCCCAAAGTTGAACTCCTCAGGTACTCATTTATTTCTCGAGCTATCGAGTCTTTAGTGTATGATATATCTGGATAGAAGTTAGTTTTCTTTCTTCTGAAGACACACACGTAATGTATAATTATGCCTGTTAACATTAATTGTTCGTGTGTTTCTCAAAGTGCTTGATCTCTAACCAATGTCACGTCTCATAAACGTGATTATTTTTTCCCTAGCTAACGGAGATGAACTCACCTATGTTATATTTGGATGGCTGGTTTCTGCTTTCGTTGCTCTGCTGTTGGCTGTGTGTTGAGTTCTTGAGGGGATAAGAGTTCTTAGAGGAGATATTGACTTTGCAGTGCTTGGTAAAGAGTCCGTGACGCAGAGCGTTGCAGCCCCGTTACATAGGGTGGTTGGCTGGGCACTGCTGCCTGAGCGTGACTACTCATTGGTTAATGTCGTGCTTCTGGTATTGATGGGGCTTAGCCTCGTCGCTGGATTCACTTCTTCTGTCCTGTTTGCTCATTGGTCGATAAAAGCCAGCCTCGTCGCGGTACTCGTTTGTAGTGGAGCCTTGCAATTCACTACAATGGGCTAGTACAAAAGACGCATGCTTGTCATAGTCTGCAAAGATCTACCCTCATTGAGATGTGAATCATTAAATGTATTATTCCATTAACAAAATTTCCAAGACCAACTAACTTTCTCTACGAAGTTTGCTTTTTTCTTGTTCGCATGATAATTTCATCTACCTTAGAATTGTTAGAAATGAAGTTCAAACAAGATAAACTTATATTTCCTCCCTTAATGTTGAGTAGCAGCAAGTGGTCTTGACTTCATGCTTAGGAAAATTGTAAGTTCTTCAATTGTAACTATTGTTTAAGAAGCGAGAAAATGTAGAACCTTTGATCATTGTGTCTCTTATAAGGAAATTTTTTTAAAGAAAACAGCGAATTTTTTAGAGATTTTTTATCGATAAGTAACATGGAACTCTCAGGGAGTTACGCTGATTTGCTACCTCAGCGTTTCTTGGGGACTTCGCAATCCCCAGAGATGTCCCGAGTCCTTCACCACTATCAGTCTTTTCGGGTTGACGTAGCGGGCTCTTGAAGCAGTATGACGTTTGGAAGAATCTTTTCAGATTGTGGAACAGAAAGCGCCGAAACGCCGCATGATTTTCTTTACGATGCGTTATATTTAAGTAAAAATGTCTCTTCTTGTCAAAAATCTGAAAGAATGAGGGTAGAATATGCAATTAGAGTTCATCATGAATTTTGTACTTCAAATCTCAGAAACTTTCTGGCAACTAGTGTAAGTTACTAAAAAATCAAACGTCTCAATAGTCGAATTTTATTGACTCATCGTATAAATAGTTGAACTTCAGTTGATTTGGCAGCAATTTTTACTGCTGCAGTTTTACGTATTCAAAAACATTAAATTAGCGCGACATGGTATTCTTTGCTTATTGGGTGGCTCCATTTTTTTCAATTTCTATCGTTGACGCTCATGTGCTTGGCTTCTGTATGAGTGAGTGGTCTCTGTATCAGTGAGTGGCTTCTGTATGAGTGAGTGGTACCTGTATGATTGTTGGACAAATTGTTGTCTCGTGTTGGGAATGCTTTTTCTAAACTGCACCAACATGGGCTGAGACTCACGTGGCTTTTCGAAGTAACCCTGTGATGGTCCATTAACAAATCCAAGTCTATGATGTACTGCCACTTCACTGGCACGAGACTTGGAACTTTAACTTAAAAGTAAAAGTGATCGAGTTTTATACAGGTAAATTCATGTAGTTTTCAACTCGATACTTTTACTTATTTTGAGAATTTGGACACACTTTCAAATTATTCCTATTCCAAGAAAATACAACTGCGGTTCAAATCTTTAGCTCATTTGATAAAACATTAAATTTAAATTTATGTTATCTTAATTGATTATCTGCCTGATTCATATTTCTAAATAAATATTGAACGCAAAAAAGTCATATAGACTTAATATTTTTTTCACTTTTGGGTAAGTACATGTAGGCTTACATGGTAGGACACATTATTGGAGTTTGAGTGCTATGCTTATTTAACTGGCGGGTAAGTAGGTCTACCTGATGGATAAATAGATTTACCAAGTTGTTAAGTAGGTCTCCTGATGGATAAATAGATTTATCTAGTTGGTAAGTCGGTCTACCTGATGGATAAATAGATTTACCAAGTTGGTAAGTATGTCTCGTGATGGATAAATAGATTTACTAACTTGGTAAGTAGGTTTAACTGATGGGTCATGTTACTGATGTTTGAATGGTTTGCCTGTTAATTTGGTAAAGAAAGAAACTTATTTCGCAGGTTATATTTATCTAAAACCTACCAAGTTACAGTCATCTTTAGCAGCTGAACGAAAACGGCATGTATTCTTCAAATAAGTTAAGTTATTAGACTTCCCATTCTAACTACTCTGGCAGTATTTTTATTTGAAATACAGTTCAGGATTGTACAATATGACGGAAATTTGTCAAAAAACGAAAAGTGTTAAAAAAAAATCTGTGATGTTTCTCAATCGTGGTCCACACATCCTGCGAGCTGCTGGCCTGGAGCAGGAATTAGAAGAGGTGAGCATGCCTTTTGAATTAAAATTTAATAATATCCAATTTAACTATCAATAGCTATTAACTATTATTAGCTAGTTGACTATTATTAACTAGTTATCTCTGTAAGGATGACGAAATACGCGTGAAAGATGACTCTATAAAACAAATAACATTGTCGTATTGTACCTCAGCGTATAATTAGTATGAATGTATTGAAAAAAGTCCCAAATTAAGAGGTTTTATTTTCGTTGGATGCACCGTAAATATTCTTCAAGCGTATTTAACTCAGGAAATACCGAAAATTGTATTAAAAATTTGTGTCAGTCAGACTGAGGCACATTAACACAGAAGACCGATAATATGAACTATACACTATATTTTATCGATAATTACTGTATAATTTATCCTCCTTAGACGTTCATTATTATTTGTGACGCCTCCTCGGGGGACATTATTGATCAGATGATTAAAATCTAGTAATTTTTTCAAATCTTGAGCTACCTCGTAGCCATGAATATTTTACATGATATGTTTTTGACATACAAAGATTTAGCTTCTGGTTCCATCCCAGTATTGTATTTTATTTAAGAAATTCGGTTATTTGTTAGGAAACAAGAATATATTTTCTTTAACTCATGACGATACAATAACCTGAATTTTCTCTTTTTAATTAATAATTTGGGTGTAAAAGGATGTTTTTTTCTTCAGGGTGTTGACCTGCCGTTCGAAGAGATCATCTGGACAAATATTGGCGACTCACAGGCCATGGGACAACCTCCCATCACCTTCGCCAGGCAGGTCATAAACAATTTTTATTAAACCACTTTGTTCCTATTGTAGCTCCCTGCACATCTATGCTCTTAAATGTTCTCAAAAAATTAACTGTAACTGGGTAATCCATGTTGCATCTTTCTCAATATGGTTTAAAAATCGAATCCCGAACTTGCTGTTACTGTGGTCGAGTGTTTATCACTTTCTTGGAGTAGAGTGTTTTGTTCGTTTGTGTTTGTGATGCACGAGTCCTTGTTTCGAGTCTCCACGCAACAATTGAATATTTCCTGCTTGTGCCACAAAAAACTGGGAAGATTTTATCATCATCAAACTGATCTCGCGTCCCTGCGAGCCTCTACCCTAAGTCGAAGTATAGAATAGAATGAGGCTATAGGAACGAACCTTCTGGCCCATTCTTGGGTCGGATAATTACTTCGATAATTATTCGGTTGTTT